>PVJS01025773.1:0-27559 GCA_004027185.1 Glis glis
GAGGGAGGGAGGAAAGAAGAAGGAAGGAAGGAAGGAAGGAAGGAAGGAAGGAAGGAAGGAAGGGTGGGAGGGAGGGAGGAAGGAGGGAGGGAGGGAAGGAAGGAAGGAAGGAAGGAAGGAAGGAAGGAAAGAAGAAGGAAGGAAGAAGGAAGGAAGGATGCTTTATGCTTTTTTCTATTATTGTTATATATTTATTTTCATCCCCCTTTTTTTCCTTGGCGCTCCCTATCCACAATTTTCTGCTTCCCTAATATCATTTGGCAGAGGGAAAGGACCGCCTAGAACTGCCCACCTGCAAGCCAGCATCGCTTTGCATACACAGCCTGTGTCCCGGGCAGGCACGTCAGGGGATTCCCAGAGCCGCCTGGATATTTTTAAAAATTTGATAAAAACACACTGAAGTGTGTGGGACCCCTCAGGGTCCTGCCAGGTTGGCACACGTCAGTTTTAATACTAGGTCGTATACGTTCCCTGTCATGATGTTGTTTCCTTGCAAACCAGAGTTTAGGGGATGCTGTGATAGATGTGGGAGAAAAAAAGAATATGTCCAATCTAATCTCAAGGCGTTCGATATCCAACGTGCACCCAGACACCATGAGGAAGAAATTGTGATGAAGAATAAAGTTAAAATATAATTTTTACTTCAATTTGTACATACTATTTTTCAATTAGCTACTCAGTTGTTAAGACATAGATACTTGTTCCAGTATTTGGACATGACTACTTCATACACAGAACAATTAAGCATTTTTTATGGCTTACCAGCCTTGAGGGGAAAATTAAGGGTGCTGTGAACTGAGACTGCTTGGAAACCTCTGGACTGAACTGTTCAGAAAGGAGGGCTGCTTTAAAAAAAAAATCACCACTTCAAAGTGTAAATCATGGGTTTACATAATTAATGTAAAAACCTGAAAATAATGAGTCAAGAAAGTAAATAAACTAACAAGTGAATAATAAATAAATAAGAAAGAAAAGGGCAGGATTGCTGGTTGAGTTCAAACAGCCTTGCTGAGCCTTGGTTAGGAGACAGTATTTGGCATCTCAGATCCTTCCTGGCACTTGAAAAGGCTCAATAGCGATTATGATTGTGTGTGTGTGTGTGTGTGTGTGTGTGTGTGTGTGTGTGTTAGTTACTGGGGATTGAACCCAAGGGCATTGTATCCCTGAGCTACACCCCCGCCCCAACCCAATTTTATTTTTTATTTTGATTTATCATCATTACTATTATTATTATTATTATTATTATTATTATTATTGTGTACTGGGGATTGAATCCAGGGATGTTCTACTTCAAGCTACACCCCAAGCCCCTTCTCTTTTTTATTTAGAAACAAGGTCTTGCTGAGTTGCTGAGGATCTTGCTGAGTTGCTGAGGCTGCCCTTGAACCTGTGATCCTCCTGTCTCAGCCTCCCAAGTATGGGATTACAGCTATGTGCCACCACGCCCGGCTTTATTTTTTTATTTTGAAACAGGAGCTTACTAAGTTGCCAAGGCTAGCCTCAAACCTGCAATCCTCCTGTCTCAGCCTTTCAAGTGCTACCATGTGCCACCATGCCTGACTAGTAGTGGGATTACAGGCATGTGCCACTGCGCCTGGCTAGCAATTATGATTTTTAAATCCAACATAACCCCTACCTGTGGGGCCTAGTGCAAAAGGAAAAAGTGGTGTTCTTTGTTCGGAAAGTAATAAGAATTTCAAGATGGTGAAAGCAGAGGTGACCAGTGTGGGGCCCCGTGAGAAGCTGCCCTGCTCTCTTCTCCCTTCGAATGGTGTCGTCCCAGGGGTTTCCATCCTGAAATGGTTTGGGTTTAGAATGTCTTCCTGGCCCTCACAGAAACAAGATATCAACGTTGGAAGTGAGGCTTGGTTGCTAAGGAGAGGTCCTGGGGGTGTGGCCTTGGTGTTATATAAGGTCTCTCCTCCCCCTGTCTGATATACTCTCTCTGCTTCCAGGTCTCCGTGATGTGAGAGCAGAGTCTTGGTCTCTCCCTCTCTCTGCTTCCTGCCGTCATGCCCTGAGCTCTGCAGACCCAGCCTCACATGGACTGAACCCCTAAAATTTCCAGAACTGTGAGTAAATAAGCCTTCCATCTGCTAAGTTGTGTAGTCAGTCTTATTGGGTCACAGCAGTGACAATATTGACTGAAACACAGCCCAATTTTCTATGTTAGAACATGGTCTTCAGCCGGGCGTGGTGGCTCATGCTTGTTATCCCAGTACTTGGGAGGCTGACATAGGAGGATCACAAGTTTGCGGCCAGCCTCGGCTACTTAGTGGGGCCCTCTGCAACTTAATGAGACCCTGTTTCAAAATAAAGAATAAAAAACAGGGTTGTGGGTATAGCTCAGAGGTAGAATGCCCCTGGGTTTAATCCTCAGTACCACACACACCCACACACACAAAAAAAGAATATGGTCTTCATTGATGTATTATTATGCTTCTGAAGTCAACTTATAGAGGCATAATTAATACAAAATAAAACACCCACCATATATGTCCAGTTGGATGAGTGTTCATAAATGGATACCCCTGTATAACTGCCTCTCCCATCAAGATACAGATTACTTGCCTCACGATCCTTTGCTGTCGGTCCCCATCACCCTGGGATAAGTATTGGTTGTTTCATGTCATTATTGATCAGGTTTGCCTGCTTGGGACTTAATATGCATGGAATGTTAAGTATATAGTCCTCGTTCATGGCTGGCTTCTTTTGGTCAGCATATTTTCGAGATCGTTGTGTGTAAGTGCTTAATAATGTGACAGAACAATATAATTCAGGTTAAATCAACTTAATTTCAATAGTATCACAAGCTTTATTCCAAAAGCTTTATTTCCTCCTTTCTTTGTGCATTGTTATCATACAGATTACATATTTATACATTATAAACAAATCAACATACCTTTCTAATTATTGTTTTATAGAGTTGTATTTTCAGCTAAAGAAGAAAAGTGTTACAAACTATTATGGATTTGAGTTGCCATCAAATGTCTGGAGTACAGCCTGAGAGATTCCCTTTATATTCTTGTAGGGCAGGTCTGCTAGTGATGAAGTCTCTGTTTGTAATCTACAGATGTCTTAACTTATCCTTCATATTTAAAGGATAGTTTTGCTACATATAGAATTCTTGATTAACATTTTTTTCTTTCAACACTTTAAATATATCATTTTGCTGCTTTCTCCATGGTTTCTTTGGGGAAGTGGCTATTAATCTTACTGAGGATCACTTGCATGTAATACATTATTTTCTCTATCTTCAAGATCTCTATTTGGCTTTCAACAGCTTGAATACCATGTGTAGATTTGTAGATTTCCTTCTAGTTTAATATTCTTAGGTATGTATATAAATACTTTTCATCAGAATTGGTATGTTTGGGGCCATTATTTCTTCGAATATCCCCTTGTATCCTTTTCTCTCCTCTCATTCATGGACTCCCATTATGGGTAGGTTGGTATATTTGATGGTGTCTCACAGGTCTTTAAGACTCTGTTTCTTTTTTCTCATTATTTTCTCTTTCTATTTCTCCGACTAGGATAATCTCAACTGTCATATTTTCAAGTTCATCAATTCTTTCTCCTGTCAACTTAAATCTGCTATTAAATTGCTCTAAGGAATTTTGCATTTCGTTTATGGTAGTATTCGCTACCTTTGCCCCTGTTGTTATTCTCCGGATGAAATAAAAGTGGATAAAGTAAATTTTTTTAAAAATTGGCAACGTTCAACATGTAGGGATTCTCCCAACATTCTTATAGTTCCTATTCTGTGTCTTTGTCAACATGTGAGTGTTAGTGGACGTGGCTATGTCAGTCCCTTCAGACTATCCTCCCTGGAATCTGGAAGAAGACGCCTTGATTCCTCCCTCCGCTCGCTCCCCCTCCTCCATCTCTGTGCACACTTCCTTTGTGAATGGTGAACTTTCTGAGAGCATGTTCTACTTCACTCCCATGGGGATTGTCAGTACCTAGCCCAGTGCCTATCAAATGCTAGCGGTTCTACAAGAGTTTAGTAAATAAAATGCATTGTTTCGTGGTTATGATCCTTTATCATTTTTGTTAAAAATTCCCTACTGGAATGGTATGGATGGACTCTATCAAGCCACTTCTCCGCCAAAGCAGCAGACACATTGACAGAAATTGTCAACATCAACTCTCCAAGAATTCTTGAAATTAACCACATCTTGCAGTCATCAGAGGAGAGTTTAAGAAACGCTGCTGAACCTAGGTTAGAGTTTAATGACATTATAATGTGATCGGACCTTATCTCCCTCTAACTGTGCAGTAGATATGAAAAATATCCGTGGGATAATAAAATTCTTAAAATAAGAATGTGTACAGTCTTCCTTGGTCAGAACATTCGGGAAAGGACCAGCAGAAGCATAGGAAGGAATTGATTCCACTGCTAGACTTAGAGAGACAGAATCATCAAGATTAAAAAGCAGGTGGTACCACAGAGAGAATAAAGCTGGAAAAAGAGAAAGGATAAGGAGTTGGTTGCCGCAGGGGTCTTCAGTAGAGAAGAGCACATGGGGGCAGCCAGCCTCGGATGGCAATCTGCCTGCCCCAGGGGCTTACCCCGCCAGCAGTCCCTGCAGTTCTCTGACTCAGCGGTACGTGTCTCATTTCATTTTAAAGTGATTTCGTGTTCACCAATCCAGTATCGTGAACAAAACAAAAACACGGATTTCTTCTTCACCATTCGACAGAAAGCGTCTCTGCTTCCTCATTACGTGACCAGGAGGTCTTTTCCTTCATCCTAAATTACAGAGAATGGAAGAACGTGTAAAGGCCAGCCCCGGCTGAGACCCTCATCTAGCAACAACGCGAGTGCGCAGGCTTACCTGAGGTCCTCGGAGGAAGCCTGCTTTCCTTCCTCCAGGATGGAATCCGAGTTCCCTGCGTACAGCCTTGTTCGCTCCAAGAGGCATGCTTGTGGTTTGGGTCAAGCTAAACTGATCCCATTATTGACATGTGGAAATCCTAATACAAGGCGGTAGGATGGAGACAGAAATTTCCAAGAAAAATGAGAAATAAAATAAAAACCACAAATGCTGGGCGCAGCAACAATTTTGGATAAGCACAGAGTCGCTAACCCTTACTACTAGAGTCCATCCTGGGGGTGGAGACAGAAAGGAAGCTTCCTCTGACAACTGAGAATATCCCCAGCCCCACAGTTCTCCTAAAACAAAAAGCACTCTATGTCACAAATGTCTTCACAAACCACCCAGCACTCTAATACAGATGGACGCCCTTGAACCAAACGTGTGGTTTCTCGTTTCCCTGGAGTAAAACTCCAACTGTTGTGGTTAACCAGGGGACAGAAGCTGAATTAATAAAATGCTTGATGAATGTATCCCCCCCCATGGTGCTAGGGATCAAACCGAGGGCCTTGTGCATGTTAGACAACATTCTACCACTGAGCTACACCCCTTTCCTTAATGAATGTAGTTGTGTGTGTGTGTGTGTGTGTGTGGTGCTGGAGATTGAACCCAGGGACATTCTACTTCTGAGTTACACCCCCAGCCCGATTTTATTTTTTATGTTGAAAAGCTGTCTTGCTAAGTCACAGAGGCTGGTCTTAAACCTGCGTTTCTCCCATCTCAGCCTCCCAAGTACTGGGATTACAAGCATGAGCTACCACGCCTGGTTTGAATGTAATTTTTAAGATATATATTTTATACATTTCTAGTACCCTCCAGTGATATCAAAATTTCCCTGCACTCAATTTCTTCAGCAGAATTCCCTGCAGGGTAGATAGGCTGGGGGATGCTGTGTGACAAACGTCGCCCCCCATCTTCACAATCCGCACACAACGACTCCTGCTCACTCACGCAGCGCCCTGCAAGATCTACAGGGGTGCGCTCGGCTGTCATCATCCTCACGCTGGGACGTGGGCTGGCAGAGCTGCTGTCTGAGACATCAGCGGTGAGTATGCCAGAGGGAAGAGCAGGAAGCAAGGCCCTCCTGGCTCTCCCCGCTGCCACCTGTAAGCTACACTCCTGCCTGCATTTCATTAGCCGGATGAGTCACATCGATAAGCTGCGTTTCAAAGGGCTCCGGGGGTTGGAGAATAATAGCACAGCCAGCCTGCCGCGCACACCCGCTTGCACGCTCCCTGCTGAGCACGACCGGAGCGACAGCTGCACAGCCACAGCCAGGCTTGCTCTTATCTGTGGAGGTGTTGCTGGTGTTTAAACCTGGACTGTCCCCAAAGGCTTTGTCCTTAGCCATGGCACTACTGGAAGGCGGGGCCTAGTAGGAAGCCTCAAAACGCAGGGGATTTGGGGACCCTGGTCTCTTCTTTATCATGTCCCCGGGCCATGACGTGAACAGCTGTGCTCTACCATGCGCCCCACCACCACAATGCGTTGTCTTACCGCAGGCCCCCAGCAACAGGGTCAACCAATCCTGGACAGAAACCCATACATAACAAAGCCATATGTTACAAGTGCCCAGGAGAGCTCTTCCTGTTGTAAACTGACTTATCTCCGGTAATTGTTATAGCAAGGGAAAGCTGGCCAGCACAGATCTACAATCCCGTGAAAATACAAACAAGAGACGCCACTAGGCAGAGGGATGCCACTAAGGCAAGTGGCCCGGCCCAGAAGCCCCTTTGTCTCCTCTGGCCTGAGACTCCCCTCCCACTCCAAAAGACGCCTGGGGCCCAACCTTGGGGAGACCTGCTCTGTGCCTCAGACAGTACAAGCAGAGACCCTGGAAGCCCCAGGCCCAGTCGACCAGGAAATCCAAAGGCCCTCAAACAACTGATCTGGAACTACGATCCATAGAAGTAATCCAAGACCCAAGGACTAAAGTTAAACTGAGTGGCTGCCTGCTAAAATAAAAGATTTAAGTAGAATGCAGAGTTTCCTAACATAATAGACAAAATGTCCAGGATGTGATTAAAAAAAAAATCACTCATCATTCTAAAACCCAGAGTAGAAATTCCTCAGAAAACTGGGAATGGATTCACCATATGACCCAGCTATACCACTCCTGGGTATCTTTCCAAAGGGACTGAAATATAGTAACACATGCATATCCATGTTTATAGCAGCACAATTCACAATAGCCAAATTATGGAACCAAGCTAGGTGTCCATCGACAGATGAATGGATCACAAAATTATGGGCTATACACACCATGGAATTCTGCTCAGCAATAAAGAAGAACAAAGTTACGTCATTTGCAGGAAAAATGGATGGACCTGGAGAACGTTACGTTAAGTGAGATTAGCCAGTCACAGAAAGTGAAGGGTCAGATGTGGAAGCCAGGGAGTAAGGGGGACACAAGCGGGACTTCAGATAATGGAGAAGAAACCCCAGTGGAGCAAGGAAGTTGGTCCAGGGGAGAGTGGTGTGCGGGGGAAGGAGAATTAACAAAAGAAGTACTTCCACCGACGTTATGTACATAAGTGAGAATACCGATGCCAACCTCAATATCATGTTCAGGGAAGGGGAGGGAGCAGGGTGGGGCATTCACCAAGTGCTGTGCGTATGTATGTCACTACCACTCTGAACTACATCACGATGTGAGACTACGATGCACCAATACAAGTATAAAAGAAGTAGCATTAAAAAACAAAACCCAAGGAAATCACAACTTCAGTGAGAAAACATAGTCAACTGGCATGACCACTGAGGTGAATAAAATGTTGAAATTATCAGTTGAGGATTTTAAAACGGCATCAACAGTCAATTACAGTCAAAAATGCTTTAACAGTCAATTACAAATTCTCCTAAATAAAAATATTTACAAAATCTCTACAAAGAAATGGAAGTGTCAAAAAAAAGAACCAAATGGAAACGAGAAAACTACAAAATACAATGGTGTAAATTTTACGAACAACCCTCCGGATGGATTCAATGGTAGAATGGAGAGGACAGAGGGCAGAATCACTCAACTTGATACCATTTGCCCAATTGGAACAACCAACATAAACAATGGGGGGGGGGGGGACAGACTCTACATATGGATGGTCTCCTGGAGCAAGGGACCACAGAAGAAGGTTTAAAGTTTCTGTCATCCTGTATCCAGAAGAGGAGAGAGTGGGGCTGGAAGAGTATTTGAAGAAGTAAACATTTGAAAACTCACCAAATTTGGTGATACACACCTACATAGATTCAAAAAGCTGAGTAAATCTCAGGAGAAATCCAAAGAAATCCATGCCAAAGACAAAGAAAAAATATCTTGAAAGAAACTGGAGGTAAATGACATTTTACCTGGAGGTGGGAGATAATTCAGATGGCAGGAGATTGCTCATCCAGAACAATAGAAACCAGAAGAAAATAGCACATTTTCAAGTATTTGAAAGGAAAAAAAAATTCAATGATGAATTCTGTGTCTGAGAACACGATCCCTCAGAAATGAAAGGAAAATAAAGACATTATCCGATGAAAGAAAACGAGAAGAATGTGTCCCTAGCAAATACCCGTAAAGACTGGCAAAAGTAATTTGCCAAACAGAAAGGAACTAATAAAAGAAGGAATCCAGATACATCAGGAAAGACTAAGAAATAAAGGAAATAACCACAATACAGGGATGTGCAGTAGACCATCCTCTTCATGGGATTTATAAATCATATGGAGACAAAAATATTAGCACTGTCTGATTCTCCAGCCACTGAAGTTTAAAAAAGACGGGAGAGAGAGCTACGTGGAGCTGAAGCTCCACACAACACAACGCAGTAGAACGTTGATGCTAGCAGACTGTGAGGTCAGACATTTATACGTAATAGCCACAGCGAAAGCGAAAACAACTTTAAAGAAATATACTCAAAAGCCGGGCGTGGTGGCACATGCTTGTAATCCCAGTACTTGGGAGGCTGAGACCAGAGGATCCAGGTTCGCAGCCAGGATTACAAGCGTGCACCACCATGCCCGTCTGCATAATATTTCTGAAAAGACAATCCTTAGAAATGGAGAACGGCGGTTGCCAGGGCTTCGGGGTTGGGGTGGGATGGGAGTGGAGTGGAGGAGGTGGACGTGGTTGTAACCGGGCAACACGAGGTATATTCTAGTGGTAACAAAGCCTTGTGGGTCTTGACTGGAGTGGTAGAAACCCAACTCTGAACATGTGATAATAATGTGTATAATAAATGCAAAATTATTACCACTGGAGAAAACTGGGAAAGCAGATAGGAGATCCCTTTGTATCATTATATATGTGTATGTGGCCATGAAGGATCTCATATAAGCATCTATGAGATCCCTTTGTATGATGATTATAATTGCATGTGAATCTAGAATTATATTAATAATAACTATTTTGACTGAAAATAATTTGCACGTTTGGGGTTGTTTCAAAACACAGGTGCAGCCAGGCATGGTGGTGCACGCTTGTAATCCCAGTCCTTGGGAGGCTGAGACAGGAGGATCACAGGTTCACAGCCAGCCTCAGCTACTTAGTGAGGCCCTCCGCAACTTAGTGAGACCCTGTTTCAAAATAAAGAATAAAAAACAGGGCTGGGGGTGTAGCTCGGAGGTAGAATGCTGCTGGGTTCAATCCCCAGTACCGCAAAAAATAAAAATAAAAATAAAGCACAGGGGCATGAGCGCACACAGTAAAGCTCGCAGTCTTCCTCCTGGGAGTTCATCACCTCTCCATTGTTTCTGCCCTCCCCCTCGGGCATCTGGAAAGTGTTTGGACAAGGAGAGGCACTCCAGGAAGCTACCTGGCTCCTGCCTCCGCCCCAGCTTTTGAGTCCGGTTCTTGGTACAGTGCTGATCCGGCTCTTTGGTTCTGAGTCAGCGTGAATTGGCTCATTAAGAGCTGCAGTGTTAACACCACAGCACTGACTAAGCCCAAATTTGGCAAGCCAAGAGAAAAAGGAAAGAACAGAAAACGGAAAGCCCGGCTGCGGGGAGGCAGGATTGAGTAATAGGGATTTGAAGCCAGAGCTGCCGTTGCAGGTCTTTTAAAGGCCACTGGCTCCTTCGCTGGCAGCAGGGAGCACGGAAGGGAGGACCCTGTGCGCTCAGCCCCATGTTGATGATTAGTTATTATCTCTATTAAGCAGTGGGTAGTCCGGGGCGTGTACAACTTTCAGGACATGTGAAAGGCACAGCTCTCCCCTTGGGCCACTTAAATTCTCCAGGAGTCTAAACAGGTTGGACTAGTGGCTTGTACTATATAATTACGGCGGTGCAAGATCGTGTCATCAGCAGGGTAGGGTTGTGACCACTAATCACCTTTATACATCTGGTGATTTATTAGCATTGACAGACATTATGGGCATGGCTGATTCAATCCTTACCCCATAATTAGGGCAATGTCGTCCTCTGCATCATAGTCACTGGTAAGAGGGCAAGAGAGACCCAGGCAACCCAGGGAAACCACCATTGTTAGTGGGTGGTGGTCTTCTTTGGTTCTTTCTTCCCAAAAGAAAGATTTCAGATAGGAAACACAGATAGGGAAGCACACAGCAGTTCTTTAGGGAAGTGAGTGAGGAGTTTAGGAGAAGGCTGTGTTAGGGAAGGTGTGTGCCACCATACCCAGCTCCTTTTTATTTTTATTTTTTTATTTAGAAACAGGGTTTTGCTAAATTGCTGAGGCTGGCCTCGAACCCACAATCCTCCCGTCTCAGCCTCACAAGGACTGGGATTACAACAGCAGAGATGCGTCCGGAGGGGTTCGTTTTCTGGGAGTGAGAAATGTCAATGGTATCTTCCATGTGATGAGTGTTCTTCAGTCTGGACACCTTCCCCTCACACAGATGCGTTTGGGGAGGTCACTACCCCTTTTAGGCCTAAGGAAGTGGTGTCTGGCCGTGAAGGAATGAAGGAGGCCGTTTCTGGGTGGGGTCCTCCATGCCCAGGGTAAAGTATCATTCCCAGTGGAGTGAGCTCTAATCCCCCCACCCCCGGCTCTGTCTAGCTACCTAAAAGCACCAGGAGCACTGTCTCTCAGATGACGTGGGTTACCAGCCCTGCCTGCCCACCATACCTGCGAAGGAGAGGCAAGCAGGTAAGGGGGCGCAGGGAGCATCGCCCATACTATTGGGGATTGACCCCCAGGGGTGTTTTACCACTAAGCTACACCCCCAGCCCTTTTTATTTTTATTTTGAAACAGGATCTCGCTAAGTTACTGAAGCTGGCCTCAAACCTGAGATCCTCCTGTCTCAGCCTCCCAAGTACTGGGATTCTAGGTGTGGGCCACCATACCCAGCCCTTTTTCTTCTTCTTTTTTTTTTTTTTTTTTGCATTTACTGGTCCAACAATTTCTGGAGACATTTTGCTAGTTTTGATTCTCAAAGTGTTCATGCTAAATAGTAGTTGGCCCTCAGGAGGATGGTCCAGCACTCAACTCTGCTCACCTTCTCCTGGCTTTGGGGGCATTGTTTAAAGAGATGGCATTAACATGTGTCACCCCTTCTAGCCTCCAGGGAAATCTCTGCCCCTTCTATTTTTGTATCACAGTACCTGTCCTTCCAGTTTTGTAAAACAGTCAAGGAGACGCAAGGAAAGCTTCCTCTGCTTTCTCTTCTCTCCATCTTCTCTCCTGTCTTAACTGTACCCCTGCTTCTCTCTGCACTTGGAGAATCGCCCGTCGTCTCCCAGCATGATCAGCCTCTCCCTTCCTTCCATATTCTTCTCTTCTTCTCCCACCCGCATCCCCTAGACCATCCTCCCTTAAAGCCTCCTCCCATCTCCCGCCCTGCCTCCCGTGTCCTTGGCAGACGCTTTCACCGCCATTGTTCTGATGAACACCTGTCCCCAGCGTCCCTCAACACATCCAAGCCGTGCTCTGTCCCTGCCACCTTACCTGCTACTTGTCACTGCGCCTATCCGCTCCGAGGGACCCTCCCTGGCTTTATTTCAAGGGCACTTTCTGGCTCTCTAGCTTTTCTGATGACTTCAACTCCATCTCCTCTATTATTATTTTTTTTTTCTTCCTGCAGACTCCAACTCAGGAGCTCTCTCCACGCTCCTATTCTCAGTCATTTCCTTTTGAATTTCTTTAGCAAATTCATCAAGACTGCAGGGGACCACGTCAGGCCTCGCTCCCGAAGCCCTGTGGTAGACTCTGGCCTCCGCCTCTCCGTGCCAGCCCTTTCTGGTGGCTGCTCGTTGGACCCTGCCATGGCGATCGCTCTTTGGAAACGCAGGTCCTTGGTAGCCAAGTCTGAACTCACCGCTTTCTCCCCAGATCCACTCTTCTCTGTGAAGTCTATTTCTGATCCCATCACCAAACCTGGGAATTTCTGCACACCCTTCCAGAGGTGTCCCTGGAGGTAGCACTGGGTCTTCAAGGCCAAATACGGAGTAGTAGATGTTTGGTACATTTATAAATACCCTCTTTATCCTCCCTCTCTTCATTCCATCAGCTGTTAAATTATAGTACCAAGAATATTCACTGCAGATAATTCAGCAAACCTATATGAAGGACCCAGATTAAGTAGGCAATGGTGCTAGAAACTGCACGGGGCAGCAAAGACGTGCATAAACCTGGAGCCCCTCTACCTGCCCAGCATCATGGGACACTACAGGAATGCACACACAAGGAAGCACTATTAGGCTGATTTTTAGGCGTTTATTTCGTATCTATCTCTGCTGAACTAATTCAAGACAAGTGATGATGCTCATGGGTTTTCTAGGCCCACCGTCTAACAACAGTGGTCACTTGTATCCCTCCTTTGCAATAGTTGTATTTCTCCTTTTGGTTTAATTTCTATTTCAAGACATTCTTAAATAATAAAAGAAATGATAAAGCCAGGCATGGTGGCGCACACTTGTAATCCCAGTACTTGGGAGGCTGAGACCAGAGGATTGCAGGTTCACGGCCAGCCTCAGCTACTTAGTGAGGCCCTCCGCAACTTAGTAAGACCCTGTTTCAAAATAAAGAATAAAACATAGGGCTGGGGATGTAGCTCGGAGGTAGAATGCCCCTGAGTTTAATCCCAGTAAAAATAAATAAATAAAATAAAATAAATGATAAAATGTGCAAACTCTCCACCCAGAGCATCTCATCTGCTAAGGAAACATGTCGAGGGGGTCTGATGGTCTGTTGCAGCGTTCACTGTGGATGCAGGCACACGTGTGAGCAGGTTTTAGACTTCTGAGCAGGCACCAGCTTTGGGGGGGAGGAGGCTTTTTAAGGGCTCCATTCAAAAATACCATTTAAGTCCAATCGCCATTTAACAGCAATTAGGAACACTAACAATGTACACTGCATACATTAGTACCCAGTTGGATGTTTTTATTGCTAGCAGATTTACGTCCCCAAAGAAGGCGAGCGAAAGGCAGCAGCGATGGGAACATTAGAGGCACCGGCTGCACTGGGGAGCCCCGAGGGTGCGCGCGCGTGGGGGAGCTGAGCCGCAAAGCCCTGAAACCTCCGTTTCTAAGGGAACAGGGACTGTCGCAGCGCCGCACAGGAAGTGGATGATTTAGTGCTCCGGTTCTTTCATTCGCTCTGCGAAAAAGCGAACAAAGGAAAGGTCTCAGGAGATGCGCTGAGATTATCCTGTAATCACACGGTAACAGCAGCGGTGCCATCTTTGTGCACCGAGGAAGAGAGGAAGAAATGAGGCTGCTGGTTGGCTTGAGAGTGAAATCATTAAAAAACAAAGCCCCCTCCCCTCTGGCATGTGGATCAGCCCATGCGGGGCGTCTGGCTCGGTTCCTGAGGGAGCTGAGGGTGCTGAGTCACAGTCTCTGCTGACCCAGCCCGGGTGGCTGCCTCTCACCCGCCCAGCCATGCACCTGGGTGCGCGCGGCACGTGGCGGTCGGGGGCTGAGGGTCCCCTCTGACAAAACAGCTTCTTTGAGTCACTTTGTCTACAAGTAAAGCCAATGCACTGTGCTCCAGGAGCAGGGCTGGGTACGATGATAAACTGCGCTCATAAAGCCAGTGGCCTTTTGAAATTCATAATCAAGTGAGGGAGGGTATATATTAGTTAAAAAATACATAGATTGGAACATGTGCTCGGAAGGAAAATAATAGGAGCTTCAAGAGGGAGGCTAATGGGGGGCTTTCCCTCGGATCAGAGGAGCAGGCAAAGCTGCTCTCTGACATGGACGCTGCATGCTCCCAAGTGTGAAGGGAGACCGGGTGGGGAGGGAGCAGGCGGAGGGCACTGGGCTCCAGACAGCAGCAGTTCAAAGGTCCTGAGACAGAAAGAGTTCTGCACGTCCAGAAACGACGAGAAAGCTGGCGTCCATCAGCAGCAAAAACAGGGAACAGGGTAGAGCTGTGGCCGGCTTAGTCACGCCGGACCCTCTGCCGGCTTCCTTCGAGGGATGGAGTTTGGGGTGACTGGTGGCTTTTGTTTGTTTTAGGGGTAATGACAGTATATGTGAAGTGGTGGATGCCAACACTGGGATGCAGAAAACGGAAGAGGAAACGGGTGGGGAGAAGACAAGAGCCGGCACGTCTTCCTCCAGGAGATCTGAGGAGAAGGGGTTGAGAGAGCAGTCTCTGAGCATGGGGAAGGTTTAAGGGACCAGCCAGGGAAAGGCAGCTGCAGGTGGGGAGGAGGGTCTGTCTCCCCGGAGCAGGGAGTATTTCTCAGAGCAGGCACATCCAAGTCCTGGGTGAGGCTCGCCTACGGTGCTGATTGAAAATAAAAAGTCCTGGGCAACACCGGCATCAGAACTGACCGGGGATGAGGCCCGAGAAGTTTCCTTCTTGACACAGTCCTTGCTGGCTTTCCTGGTCAGGCTGAGGCTACTGCAGCCGAGGCAGAGAAGAGCAGGCTCCCCAGGAGAGACCGAAGATGGCGAGGACTGGACAAAGGAGAAAAGACAGCAGGTTAGAGGCCGGAAGAAGCTCGCTCCAGTACTATCCAGAGTCCACTCTCCCAGGCCCAGCAGAATACACAAACGTACCCCTCTGACTCTCAGGCCCTTTGGAACTTCATACAAACCTGATCCTCTGTGTGTGTGTGTGTGTGTGTGTGTGTGTGTGTGTGTGTGTGTGGTACTGGGGATGGAACCCAGGGGCATTCTACCTCCGAGCTACACCCCCAGCCCTATTTTTTATTCTTTATTTTGAAACGGTCTCACTAAGTTGCAGAGGGCCTCAACTAAGCAGCTGAGGCTGGCAGCAAACCAGGATCCTCCCATCTCAGCCTCCTGGTACTGGGATTACAAGCGTGCACCACCACGCCTGGCCAGCCCTATTTTTTATTTGGAAACAGGTCTCCCTATGTTTTTGAGAGCCTCCATAAATTGCCAAGGCCGGTTTGCTTTGAAGCTGTGATCCTCCTCCTGTCTCAGCCTCCTGAGTACCGGGGATTACAGGCGTGCAGCACCATGTCCGGCTCCCAGATTCTTCTAAGTGTGTGACTTGACTGGTGGCAGAGCCTCCTCTCAAGTGGTCTGCGGCAGCCCTTCCCGTTAGGTGGGTGCTATGGACGCTGATGCAGGAGAGAGCTAGAAGAGGCAGGCGCCTGAGCTCACGGCTTCTCTCCCACCTGCGCCCTCTCTCCACACCACCCTGCATCCACACATCAGACTCTTGGCCTCGGATTGATTTCAGATTTAGCGACTGGTGAAGGACCTGTCGATGCGGTTTCAGGATGGGTTAGGATAGTCTCAGGACTTGGACAGGCCTACATGAAAAATTAAAGCTCTCAGTTCTGAAAGCTGAAAGATACTGTGGACAGTAAGGACGAATACTTTTCAATTATTTTAAAACGTTTTCGTCAAGTTTACACGGACTGTTAATGGTTTTCTGTTGAGTCACAAAACATGAAAAAATTCTATCTAATTCTCATGTTGTTATGATAGACTATCCTTTAATACTTCCGTTTCTCAGAAATGTTTTTATTGCAGAACTGGGGATTGATCCCAGGGGCATTCTACCTCCAAGCTACACCCCCAGTCCTATTTTTTATTCTTTTTTTGAAACAGGGTCTCACTAAGTTGCGGAGGGCCTTACACTAAGTATCTGAGGCTGGCTGCAAACCTGGATCCTCCTGTCTCAGCCTCCCAAGGACTGGGATTGGCAGCGTGCACCACCATGCCTAGCCAGAAATGTTTTTAGAAAGAACATCCTAGAAGATCTCAGACTCTTGGCCCCATTTTAACTGGTAGCCACGGGTTCCTTGCTCCACACCTGCCTTCCGGTTCAGCTCCCATCCACCACCAACAGGAGACTGAACCCTGACAAGGCCCAGAGGACACCCTGATTCTCCATGTTTGATGGACCACTCCATCCCACTGGAAGGGAGTGCTCAAGCAGAGGTGCCCCCCCCCACAGATGATCCCCTTCAATACCTCCAATAGCGTAACTACACAGGAACTGTGCGGTAGCTAGTATTTGCCAGAGACCTAAGAGTTCAGTAGCTGGAAAGAGAAACCCCACCCACACCCTAGTGTGTCCAAGGCCTGGCCCCATATCCTGGGTAGTCTTTTTGTTATTCTTTCAATTTTTTCTTTTTTTTTTTTTGCGGTACTGGGGATTGAACCCAGGGGCATTCTACCTCCGAGCTACACCCCCGGACCTATTTTTTATCCTTTATTTTGAAACTGGGTCTCACGAAGTTGCGGAGGGCCTCACTAAGCAGCTAAGGCTGGCCACGAACCCAGATCCTCCGGTCTCTGCCTCCCAAGTACTGGGATTACAAGCGTGCGCCACCACACCCGGCCCAATTTTTTCTTTTTAATTGACCTACAGTACTTATACATATTTATGGGGTTCGGTGTGACAATTCAATACAATGAATCTCCAATGTGTGCTGATTGAATCAGAATAACTAACATTTCCATCTCCGTGTCATTTCTTTTTGTTCGGAACGTCAAACTCCTCTTTTCTGGTTCTTTATAAAATGTATGGTAGGCCATGTATGGTGGCGCACACCGGTAATCCCAGTGCTTGGGAGGCTGAGACAGGAATATGGCAGGTTCGAGGCCAGCCTCAGCAATTTAGCGAGGCCCTCTGCAACTTAGTGAGAACTTGTTTGAAAATAAAGAATAAAATAGGGCTGGGGGTGTAGCTCAGAAGTAGAATGCCCCTGGGTTCAATCCCCAGTACCACAAAAAAAAAAACCAAAAATGTATAGTAGGTTCTTATAAGCTATAGCTTCCCTTCGGTGCTGTAGAACATTAGAATTTATCCCTCCTATCTGGCTGTATTTTGGGGCCTCATATCCAACCTCCCTCTACACTTTCTCCCCCGTCCTCTAGTAATCATGATTCTAGTCTCTTCTTGGAGACCAGCTTCTTTAGTTTGCACATATGCATGAGAATATGCAGTATGTCTTTCTGGGCCTGGCTTATCTCATTTCATAGCATGACCCTCAGTTCTATCCATTTTCTGCAAGTGGCAGGATTTCGCTCATTTTTATGGATGAATAATACTTCATTGTGGACAGACACCACATTTTCTTGACCCGCTCTCTGCAGACAGACTCCTTGGTGTATCCCATAGCTGAGCTATTGTGAGCAGTACTGCAGTCAACACGGGCAGGCAGGAATACACACACACACACACACACACACACACACACGAGAGAGAGGAATAATTAGACTGTGTGGTATGCTCAAGAAGGAAACAACAGGTGCTTGACAGAAAACAAGGGGGAGATCGACTTCGATTCTCCTCCAGAAAGCAGAGCGCTCCACATGATGAGTGAAAACGTTCAAGCACCTCTGGTTAAATGACATGAAGACACTCCTGGACCCGGGGACTTGTTGGGCTCTTAAACGAGTCGAGGTGCATATGAATGTCCAAGAAGACACTGGATGCCGCCAATCACATCATCAGCTGACAACAGCAATCTGTCCTTTGGGGACAAGCCAGAAGAACACATGTGGAAGACACCAGAGACCGTGCCAGGGTCCCCACAACAGGCACACAGCGAGGCAGCACAAGGCTATCCTCACGCCCTGGCCTGGGGTCGCAGCCTCTGTGGGAGGGTCAGGCTGATGTCAGGTCAGTGACCCCACCTTCATTTACTGAACGAGAAACCACTTTTTAAACAGCAGCTAGACTCCATCTGCAATATCATACGAATAAACCCCGAAATGGGATACTCATATTTGTATACCACTATGTCACCCTCCTCAGCCCAGAGAAAAAGCAGTGGCTACTGGATCCTTCATTTATTTATTTATTTATTTATTTATTTATTTATTTATTTATTTGTGTGTGTGTGTGTGTGTGTGTGTGTGTGTGTGTGGTACTGGGGATTGAACCCAGGGGCATTCTACCTCTGAGCTACACCCCCAGCCCTATTTTTTATTCTTTATTTTGAAACAGGGTCTCACTAAGTTGTGGAGGGCCTCACAAGTTGCTGAGGCTGGCCGAGAACCTGTGATCCTCCGGTCTCAGCCTCCCAAGTACTGGGATTACAAGTGTGTGCCACCATGAACTCAAAACGAGGCTCTGGATTCATTTATTTATGAACACATGTGTAAATACTTTCTGAATTTTTATTCAAACTTTCTTAGGGGATAGGGTGAAAATAACACTCTCTCAATGAAAGAAAGAAAAAGAGAGAGAGGGAGGGAGGGAGGGAGGGGGGGAGGGAGAAGGGATCCGAGCTCAGTGTGTTGGCGCACGCCTTTGATCCTACCTAGTACTTGGGAGGCTGCAATAGGAGGACTGCAGGTTCAAGGCCAGTGCACGGTAACTTAGCAAGACCCTATTTCAAAAAAAAAGTGCTGGAGGTGTAGCTCAGAAGTAGAACACCCCTGGATTCAATCCCAGTACCATGAAAAAGAAAGAAAAGAAAAGGGCGATCTTTCTAAGTGGGGGGGCGTCTTATGTTGACTTGGTCATTGACTTTAGCATGTGTCCCAAGAAAAGCCTCCTGTGTCTTTAGTCACGTGAGGATGACCCAGGACTCCTCGTGAGACCCGTGACGTCACACTGACCTCTGGCCAGCTCTGCGTCCAAGCACAGCTGGGCTTCACCAGTCACACTGGGAAGTTCATATTCACTCAACAACTGTTTCAGTCAATCAATTCCCCTTTCAGTCTGCACTTGACTTGCCTGTCGCTGCAGCAGACGGCTGTGGCCTGGTCTTGGGGGGAGGGCTCCCTAATGCTCAAGGCCTGCCTCTCCTGCGGTCTCATGGTGGCCGGCAGGAATGTGGCAGTTGGCACACCTGCCACCTTCCTTCAGCAGGACTCCGGCTGCTTTGTAGACCATGGCAGGCCTCAGGACCATGAAACCAACCAAATTCAGTTTTGGGCTAAATCCCAATGGTTGTAGAAGTTCTTGTTAGGAAATGAATCTTCCTTTCAGTCCTAGTAACATGAGCCTCATGCTGAGCCTCCATCAGCCCGTGAACTCAAAACGAGGCCACTAACGATGGCTTGACACTTGTCCTGGCCTTCGGCTTCAGTTCCCAGACTCACCCCACACCCGCTACCTAAAGAGGTCTCACCTGCTCCTCTCCCCTGCCCACACCCAGCCTGCAGCCTCAGGGGATCCCAGGTGCCAGAGAACCACTTGCTCTGTGCAGAGGGGAGGAGGATGGGCTGCTCCCTACCGCGGTGCCACCTCCAGTCCCTCTGGACCCCAGCCGTTCTCCTAAGCTACAGCCTTCCAGAGGTTTCCTCCAATCGTCCCGTCAGCTCCTGACCTCTCCCTTCTTAGAAGTCGAGTCTCCCACGAAAAGTAGATCTGTCCGAATCCTGTTCCCCTTCTATCTGTAGAAACTCGAATCCTGCCTCTGCCCTCTTTTTTTTAAATTTTTTTATTGGTGCATTGTAGTCTCACATCACAATGAGTATCAGTTTGGTGTTAACATGCATGCACACAGCTCTTGGTGTCCCTCCCCCCGCCTCTCCCCCCACATGTAGCACTGAGAATGATGTTGGTATAATCTCATATGTACACATTGTTTATGAGAGTAATTCCATAGATTCACTTTTTTCTTGCCCTTCCCCTTCCCTTGTACCCGTTCCCTTGCCTGCCTCTGCCCTCTTGACCCAGCAAGAACTATCCCCAGTCGTGGAATAAAAGCTCTCGTGCACAGCAACAGATACAAACAAATACCCGGACTTCGAGGGTTCAGGGAACAGGAGGATTCTTTTTAATTCTCATCTTCTGAGCTCCAACTGAGCCAGATAAAAATTTCCTCTTCCAAACCCAACTCACCCACCAACAAACAACCTGGTATTTTTTATAGTTTGTCTTTATCCTCGAAGGGTTTAAAGAAAGAAATAAATATTACTTGGTTCCCACCTCCCAGAGGTACACACAATTTATCCTTTAGTGTGCCCTTCATATCCAGACAAATTAGAATCCCCCTCTGTCCCCAGTGTCATTTCACCTTGAGCATTTGCGTGCTGGTCTGCATGACTTTCCTAAAATTCCTCACATCAGTCGGGTGAAATGTGCTCCTGCCAACTTACGCCATCTTTCCTGGAGAGGTACAATGGGGAAAGGTACTCAGGTGTTGGGATAGCTCATAGAGACTCAGCAACCACCAGACACAAAGACAGTGCTCAATAAACATTAGCTATTATTATTTAGTCACAAAATTCACCTGTCATCTATGAGATAAAGAGTAGTTAAACCTTAAGATTTGGAGAGTATTCATGAATCTCTGCCCCAGCATTAGCTAGTTATTTCATTTTTAGCCCTCTGCGTAGCCTCCGCATCCGACAGATGAGACCGCTCCTCCACCCCATAAGTGGGACCTGTCACCCCCTACCCTCCAGGTGGGACAGGGGTGGGTCCCTAGGACGCTCAGCCTGAGGCAGGACGCTGCTTGTCTGGCTTGTTTTCTGTGCTGATGTTTCCTATTGGTGGAAGGGCGCTGACTTTTGGTGAAAACAATACTACCCTGAGTGAGTTCAGATGCAGTGTGGACAGCAGAGGCTCCTATGGCTCACAGATTACAGGACCAAGTTTAGTCCCTGGGACGAGGAGCGGAATCTTAGCGTAAACCTATGCTTCGACCTTGGGAAATAGTGGAGTTGTTAAAGTCAGACATCTGCAGGTCCTCTTCTTGTCTGAAATCGGGTTCGCACTCTTGTACTCCCCAAGCTGGCTTCCTGGTCCACGTCTACGGGTCCTCACAGGCCAGTGGCTGACCTGCTGCCAGAGAAAAGGATTTCTTGGACTTCACGCACACTCTACGCCTCCACGCCTTTCCCTACCTGTTCTATCTGCCTGGATCCCCCTTCCCGGCCTCCCCTCTGCGGGGTAACTGGCCTCGAATTCTCTCTACCTGGCGAAGTCTTCCTCCCTAGCCTCTCGCTGCTCTGACTCTTGTATCCCTCTCTGTTCCCCTCTGCACAGACCTCTATCACACACCTGAATGTGCCATCTTGGGTCTTTTTATTACCTGGGAATGTGGTGTCAGCTACATGTTCCTAAAACAGGAGGAAGATGGTGTCTTTTACATTGTAGATTCCCAGGATCTAACAGACTCTATGTAATCGGGTATCCAGTGTAGAGTAGAGGATCAATGAACACGGTCAATGTGTGAATACGCACATACAGCGTTTTCTCCATACTGGTGGAAGAGCTCTCCTCAAAGAACTCTGGGCGACCCTTTCTTCAGTCTTAAGAATTTTCTAGGCTGGACGTGGTGGTGCACACTTGTAATTCCAGGACTTAGGAGGCTGAGACAAGAGGATCACAGGTTCAAGGCCTAGTGAAACTCTTTTTCAAAATAAAAAATAAAGTAGGGCTGGGGGTGTAGCTCAGAGATAGAATCACCCTGGGTTCAAACCCCAGTACACCATACACACATACACACACACACACACACACACACACACACGCACACACATGCACACACGCATGCATGCACACACATGCATGCACACACATGTACACAGCAATGTTCTATAATATCATGTATTACTCTTATGAGAAAAAATATTTTTAAAACAAAAATTTTAAAGTTTCCTAATTATAGTTTTTATTGTTCTTTTACATTTTCATAAAATGGCTGCAATCTATACATTAGAATCATTTGTGACATCTGCAGAGTTCATCTTAAAGCTGGGCTGTTGCTTTGAGGTTTCTGGCATTTCTAGCACTTAAGATTCAAAATCTACTTTTCTGGAAGCAAGAATATGAAAAGTGGTGTGATAATAAAACATTACCATATGGCAATCCAAGCACATACCCATATAAATCTACTCTATTTTAAAATAATTTTAAATTTTTTTCCTGATTGTCCTGGCTGAAGATAAACTTTGTTCCAAGCTGGGCATGGTGGCACACGCCTGTCATCCCAGTACTTGGGAGGCTGAAACAAGAGGATCGCAGGTTCAAGGCCAGTCTCAGCAACTTAGTGAGGCCCTCCACAACCCAGTGAGACCCTGTTTCAAAATAAAACATACAATACGGCTGGAGGTGTACCTCAGAGGTAGAATGCTCCTTAGTTCAGTCCCCAGTACCACACACACACAATTTTGTTCCAAAGTCTTTTTTATTTTCTTGAACCACATCTTTCCTGTTTACTATTCGTGAGCAAGCCATGTTCTTGACAATTCTTTTCAATATGGATCACAAGAATTTATGTGTTGATGAGTCTTTTTGGGTATTCAAGTAAATATTAAACTTATCTAATTGCTTTCCTGAAGTTGCTAATTTTTTAAAAAATTTTTCTTCAATTAAGCTGGGCATGGTGGCGCATGCCTGTAATCCCAGTACTTTGGAGGATAAGACAGGAAGATCGCAACTTTGAGGACAGCCTCAGCAAGTAGTAAGACTCTCGTCAACCAAGTAAGACCCTGTTTCAAAATAAAAAATCTCAAAATAGGGACGGAGACGTAGCTTGGAGGTAGAATGCTCCTGGGTTCAATCCCCAGTACCATTAATTAATAAATAGCCAGGTGTGATGGCGCATGCTTGTAATCCCAGTATTTGGGAGGCTGAGACAGGAGGATCACAGGTTGGCAGCCAGCCTCAGCTACTTAGTGGGGCCCTCTGCAACTTAGTGAGACCCTGTTTCAAAATAAAGAATAAAAAATAGGGCTGGGGATGTAGCTTGGAGGTAGAATGCCTCCAAGTTCAATCTCTGGTACCAGAAAAATAAAAACATACATACATACAATACATACATAAGATAAATAAATAATAACATAGGGCTGGGTGCAGCTCAGAGGTAGAATGCCCCAATACCGCACACACAATCTTCCATTACATCGACATCTTCTTCAAGCGTGTCCTGATAGGCTCTTTGCTGACTAAGAACCCAGGGTGACTTTCCAGCGCATTCTGATAAGGAAGCGCTCCAATGGCTCCGGTCTACAGAAGTTGCTATTGGCAGCTGCAGCTGTTTCTAGTGAGGCCCTCAGGCAGGGGGGATTCTGGCAAGAGAACCCCTCTTGGGGTGTTGATGTGTCCAGCGCACCCTCGCTGCCTTACCGCTCCCTCCTTTCTCTGAGCTCGACCTGCTTCAAGCATCATCAGATACTGTCGCTGATGTGGACGAAACGCGTGCTCCGCGCTGACCCTGGCCGTTACAAGTCATCAGCGCTGTATCGTCCCGTCCACAGACCTCTGAAGAATCGTTTTGTTTCTTGTTCCACTAGAAATGGCAGCATGACAGCCTTCACACATCCCGAACCTCTTGACCTCTATTTTGAAATTCTCCCCCCGGCCCTCCTGCGGTTTCTCCTTCCCTTACAAAGAAAAAGTGTAATCCACTGATAGAAGCCACTGCAGAAGTCACCCAGAGAAAGTGCCTGTGGACTCGCCCATCCTGCAGGCTGGCCCTGCCTGCTCCCCACGAGGCCCAGTGGAATTATTTTGGGATTATTCCTGGGGGTGGAAGGGACATTAGACACCCAGCCTCCTCTCCCGGTTTCTGTGCCAGCGGTCGGCCGCCTTCCTTGGCAGAGGATCAGGGAAGCACGACATGTTCTCAGGAAGCTAAGAAAACCGGTTGATGTCAGGGTTCACTCTCTTGGCCCTGCTTTCAGCCACATGCCACATGCCAAACACGGCGACCTCGCCCGCTGCTTCCTAAAATACGTGCTGGGAATTCACATCTGATCCTACACCATCGTCGCATCCAATTAAAGCAGAAGCCACCTAATTCAAAACCTCTCCAGGACTTGGCTGACGATCCAAATCATTTCAGGAAATATTTGGTGCAATAGGATCTCAACACCGAAAACAAATTTGGACAAGCCTTTGAGCTTCCCCGCTGGCTCCTCAGATTTCACATTATGTAAAGGGCAGGCTGACTCCCCTCGCGCGCTGGGGTATTTAGGATTGGAGAAAACGTTTAGGCCCTTTTATATCTACCTCCTAGTATCTAGACCACCATCATTTTATGCCTGTCAATTCTCCACCAGAGCACACAAAGTGCTGTTCTCTGCCACTGGCCGTTGGCACGGCATTCTGCTGCTACCCGAGCCCACGATCTTATCTGGCTTGGGCACCTGTCCCCCGCCCCAATGCATACACAGAGTTGCTACTGGCGTGGGCAGCCTGAGGAATAAGAACTGTGAATTCACCGTCCATAATCAGTACAAGCTCATGGGGTTGCATGGGCATGAAGCTGTGCAGACGCTGAGCTGTGACTCCACGGCGCTGTGACACCTGGTCTTTCCGCTGGCACGTCAGAGCCCCCCAAGATCACAGCCTCTGGGGGTGGCACCTCCGGCTCTTTGTCAGTCCAGCTCAACACTTGGACTTGATCTCTGACTCCCTCCCACCTTTCTGTGTAATCGCCCGCTTAGTCACCCACGCTGGTAGTTTTCCTTCCAAGATGCTCTTTCTGTCTCTTGTCTCCCACCATGCAGCTCCCTCTCGACTTTGGAACCACATTGTCTGACTTCAGCCTCTCCTGTGAGCCTGTGATGGATGAGGCTACTGTTCTCACCCCACTTCATCAAACGTCTGGGTTCATCTCCCACAGCTTAGATGCTTAGCTTAGATTCCTCTGCTTATCCCAGCCCCGCCCTGCTACACGGACCCCTCAAGGGTCCAAGTATTAAAGACTTGCTCCCAGCCCATGCTGCCGTTGACAAGTGGTGGGGCCTTGGGGATGCAAGGCCTCGTGGGGGGACGTGAGGTCATTGGACAGGTGCCTGGGAGGGGTACTGGGACCCGGGCTCTCACCTCTGTCTTGCCTCCTGGCCGTCATCAGGTGAGCAGCTTCCTCTGCCAGGTGCTGCTGCTGTGACGTGCTGCCTCGCCAGGGCCCAAAGCCACAGCGCCAGACGACCATGGACTAGAACCTCTGAACTGCGAACCAAACCAAACCTTTCCTCCCCTTTGAGTTGACTTATCCTAGGTATTTGTTATAGTAATGAAAAGCTGACTGACACACACCCCAGACTGATCCCACTACTTAACCTGTTTCCTCCCTAGTCTGCAACATGCACACTGCTTTTATGTATTGTTGTTATTGTTTGTTTTGTTTGTGGTACTAGGGATTGGACCCAGGGGCATTTTACTTCCCAGCTACACCCCCCAGACCTTTTTTGTTGTGGTTGTTTTTGTTTTGAAACAGGGTCTCATGCCGGGCGTGGTGACACACGCTTGTAATCCCAGTACTTTGGGAGGCAGAGACCGGAGGATCTGGGTTCGAGGCCAGCCTCAGCTCTCTCTCTCTCTCTCTCTCTCTCTCTCTCTACCTAGTGAGGCCCTCCACAACTTTGTGAGACCCAGTTTCAAAATAAAGTATAGAAAAATAGGGCCGGGGGTGTAGCATGGAGGTAGAACACCCCTGAGTTCAATCCCCGGTACCGCAAAAAAAAAAAAAAACAGGGTCTCACTACTTTGCTGAGGCTGTCCTTTAACCTGTGATCCTGTCTCAGCCTCCCAAGGACTGAGATTATGTGCGCATGCCACCACCCCAGACAGTGGTATATTTGTATAGCCCCTCCCCCTTTAACCATTGCCTGCCTGGAACTCTCCATATGACCCAAGGACAACTTCCTCTCTCCCTGAGAGAAATAAAAGAAGCCCTCAGTCACCGCCCAGGCTTAGGTCTACCCTGCTGCTCAGCACAGCCTCTCCTGTCACTGCTGCCCTGGCCATGGGCTGAGCGCTCCCTTGCCTCAGACACCAAGGTCCCGCTTCATGCTTCAATTCTGACCATCACACCCTTCCCCAGCCTGCCCCCCACATTTCCGTTTCATCTTCTTCTCATCCTACAGCCACTTCTGTCCCTTTGAGTGTTTGGAGAGCTGCCATCTGAGGCAGCCACGGAGGCAGGAAGGTCCCAGTTCCACTAACTGAGCCCCAGTCTCTGTCCTCCGTGTGCTGGCCGCACTCCTTGGGTCACCTCCAAGGACCTCTGGATCCTGGCCACGCCCTGTTCTGGTACTTGCAGGAGCTACACCCTTTACTTAGGACGGGTTGCCCTTCCTTCATCCATATCCCAATTGCATTCACCCGACAACAACATGTCAGACCTCCTCAAGAACGCCTGCCCTCTCCACTCCAGCCCCCGAGAGCCCCTCTGCCGCCAAACGAGAGTGCTCATAAGTGGTACAGACCCAACACCTTCTTTTATGATAGAAAACATAGCGAGTGTATGTATGTTACCCATGAACGTGCGATGAGTCACTGTGAAAGGCTCCTAAGGGGGGAAGGGACCAATGCCACTTTGTGAAAGTGTCACCCATCAGAGGAAAGGTGGCCCAACATGATGACATGAATGACCAGCGAAGGGAAGTGCGCCCCATGCCAACCTTCCCGAGCCGAGGCTTCATCTACACCAAGACCAGACCTGGGCCAACGCAACCTGCTCCACACGCCACAACACCAACACCACCCAACGAACGTCCTTAAAACTCCTTCTGGCCACCCTGAAATCTAACTTCTGTATGTGTAGGGCCTTTTTCTAGTGGCCACAGCCTCTGCTATAGCCTCGTCTCTTGTGCCTGGCCCTCATACAACCTGCATTCCTGAACCACTGACATACACCCCGAAGCACGATGCACATAGAACTATGCTTTGGCTGGAGCAGAATTCCTCGTACCACCCTTCAAGAGTCAAGTTACAGGTCGCCTTCCTGTAAAGCGTCCCGGATACTCCAACAGACTCCTTTGTGCCGCCAACGTGAGCCTTGCTCCTTGCACCGCTGCTTACGCAGGGGGACATTTCTATGTCACTCGACTGTGAACTCTTTGGGAACCAAGAATACACAGTGCTTATCACACTTCCTGGGATCTAGATGGTGCTTAACAGGCTGGGCCATGTGAGGAGGGAATCGTTCTGGAAAATAACGTATGCCCACTCTAGTTGCCATCAAGGTTTCTGAAATGTCCCTAGAGCTGTTTGTTGGAAAACAGGGTCTCATTTTCGAGTATGGGAACAGCATTTAACTGTAGTTCTAGTCTTGGAAAGTTGCAATGCACAAGAACTGGTTGAAAGTTTTAGAAAGTCTCAGCTAAAGAAAACTGCTTAAGGCTAGGTGTGGTGGTGCATGCCTGTCATCCCAGTACTTGAGAGGCTGAGACAGGAAGATCACAGGTTCGAGGTCAGCCTCAGCAACTTAGTGAGACCCTCAGCAACTTAGTGAGACCCTGTTTCAAAATTTTTAAAGAAAGGGATGGGGTATAGCTCAGAGGTAGAATGTCTGGATTCAACCATAGGAAAGAAAGAAAGGAAAGAAAAAAGAAAGAAAGAAGAAAGAAAAAGAAAGAAAGAAAGAAAGAAAGAAAGAAAGAAGAAGGAAAG
>PVJS01025774.1:0-27557 GCA_004027185.1 Glis glis
TTTTTTTTTTTTTTTTTTTGCGGTACTGAGGATTGAACCCAGGGACATTCTACGTCCAAGCTACACCCCCAGCCCTATTTTTTGTTTATTTTGAAACAGGGTCTCACTAAGTTGCAGAGGGCCTCACTAAGTAGCTGAGGCTGGCAGCGAACCCAGATCCTCCGGTCTCAGCCTCCCAAGTACTGGGATGACAAGTGTGTGCCACCACGCCTGGTTCCAGCCCTGTTTTTTATTCTTTATTTTGAAACAAGGTCTGTCTAGGTTGATGAGAGTCTCACTACTTGCTGAGGCTGGCCACGAACCTGGATCCTCCAGTCTTAACCTCCCAAGTACTAGGATGACAGGCGTGTGCCACCATGCCCGGCTAGGCTGACATATTTAAGTGAGAAACTAGATAACCTTCTCTCTAAAGACATACATATTTCAAATCACAGGGAAGGGAAGAAATTAAAGCAGAGGCAAACTAGGAGTGGTGGAGCAAACCTGTCATCCCAGTGGTGAGACAGGTTCGAGGCCAGCCTCAGCAACTTAGCAAGGCTCTCCACAACCTAGCAAGACCGTTTCCAAATAAATAATGAAATAAGGCTGGGAGGTGTAGCTCAGAGGTAGAATGTCCCTGGGTTCAGTCGGAAGGAAGGAAGGAAGGAAGGAAGGAAGGAAGGAAGGAAGGAAAGGAGGGAAGGGAAGGGAAGGGAAGGGAAGGGAAGGGAGAGAGGAAGGGAGGGAAGGAGTAAGGGAGGGAGGAAGGAAGGAAGGGAGGGAGGGAGGGAGGGAGGGAGATGGAGAGACATCTTATAACTTGTATTATTCCTGTTCTAAGAAGAAGGGAGAAATCCCTCCCTCCACAGTACTCAACCCAGTGCTAAATTTGTGAACATTTTTAAAAGTTAGATTAAGGAGCAAGGAAACAGTACTCAAGAGGTTGAGGCAGGAGGATCGCAGGTTCGAGGACAGCCTCAGCAATTTAGCGAGACTCTCAGCTACCTAGCCAGACCCTGTATCAAAACAAAAACAAAAATAAAAAGGAGTTGGGAGTGTAGCTAGGAGGTAGAAGGCCCCTGGGTTCAATCCCCAGTGTCCCTCCCCCCAAAAAAGAAAGAAAACAGTATTCCAAGTTTTGTAGCTGGTCCTTCTACCCACAAATCTGAAAACACATCACGCATTTTAGGTTTTCTTTTCTTCATTTGTATTTCTCCCTCAGGTCTAAATGTGGTCTCCTTGCTTTGTGTGTATGCTCAAAGCAGGAACAAAAAGCCCGTTTGTCATGTGGAGACCAAGAACACGCTGGGGATAATGCGATTCAGGCCCAGGCGACGCTCATCCTTGGTTCAAACAGCTCATTGCTTTTCCTGACATCCGGGCACCTCTTTTAATCCACGTGACCCCCACATGGGATCTTCACCAGGTTATGTAATTAATAGTTGCACACGCGGCTTCCGCCATTCCCCTCAACTTGTAATTTCCTAAAAAGCTTCCGGCCTATTCCTCAATCTTAGCTGAGGTCATACACTCTGAAAGCAAAGGCAGATGCAGAGGACAGGAATTATTAACGATAACAACCTCTAGCTGGGCGCGATG
Source organism: Glis glis (assembly GCA_004027185.1). Taxonomy (NCBI): domain Eukaryota; kingdom Metazoa; phylum Chordata; class Mammalia; order Rodentia; family Gliridae; genus Glis; species Glis glis. The sequence goes on from PVJS01025774.1 coordinate 1,579, forward strand.
GCATGCGCCCGTAATCCTAGTACTTGGGAGGCTGAGACAGGAGGATCGCAGGTTCGAGGCCAGCCTCAGCAAGTACTGAGACTTTCATCCACCTAGTGAGACCCTGTTTCAAAAATAAAAATAAAATAGGGCTGGGGGTGTAGCTCAGACGTAGAATGTCCCTGGGTTCAATCCCCAGTGGCGCCTACGCGTACACACACACACACACACACACACAATAGCAACCTCAAGTACAGGAGGGGACTCTACCCTCTTACGCAGCGGATACTCTTCATTATATCCCAGGATTTATGTATTGCTAAAGATGTCCAAACCTCAACCCTTTAATGAAGTTGAATTCCTAGTGCAACATGGAAGAAATACAAGATCTTTTCTTCAATCCCAAGTCAAAGACATCTCCATTTTGTATTAACGTCTGTTTTATGACGCCCTCTTTGTCCCCATGTCGTATTAACTTCTGTCTCTCAGAATTGTGGAAACCCTCAGCCCACCGCGCTGTATCCGCTAAGGTCAGAAAGTTACTAATGTGCAGGTTTAAACTAGTTCACCGTGCGGAGTTGTCAACCCAAGCCCTCACCCATCACGGCCCCAGGCAGGACGGTGTCAGGGACAGGGGCGGAACCCACGCAGAATTCCTGCTCCGGGTGTTTGCTTGCCTGAATTTTCGTTGATCATTCACCCTTTTTTCCAAAAAGTCCAATTTTCCCTGCTGAGCGACTCCCCAGTGTGTGTTTCTACCGCCCAATCACATTTCCCACAAACATAAAATTTCCCTTAGTTGGATCATGCTTATTTTATGATGTATTTGCTTTTCCTATTTTGATTTTAACAGTTAGTAGCGAATATAAAAAGGGATGCAGCGTTGAGAATGGGTTCTATCTGGAAGGTTCTATATGCTCTCTGAAATGCCCTCTGCTTCATTTGCCCTGTCTGAATCCTTCCAGTCCTTCGGTAGTCTATCTCAATCCCTCAGTTGTCCTATCAAAATATTAGAGTTTGCAAATATGCCACTCAATACCCAGCCCACTTCCAGGACCACCAGGAAGCTGCCCCATGTTCCCGGCCTGCTCAGTCTTGTGGATACATCTCACTCATGGTTTCTACCCCGCAGAGGCAGAGATATTGATGATTTGCATGAGACAAAGAGAAGTGTGGAGACAGCACACCCTGACCGGGGTCTCTCAGGGAAACCTGGTTCTAGAATCGCTCGCCCTGACTGGGTGTGAGCCCTTGGGTCAGTGACCCAAGCGTTGTATTAGTGGGGGTTTTCCAGGGAAACCAAACTCATTGTGCGCATGCGTCTTTCTGGAGAGAGCAACTGATTTGCTGTAAGAAAATGGTTCACTGAATGGAGAACATTATGCTAAGTGAGATTAGTCAGTCACAAAGAGTGAAAAGTCGGATGTTCTCCCTAATATGTGGGAGCTAGGGAGAATGGGACTTAGAAGGGACTCCAGACAAAGAAGGAGAAAACTTTAGTTGAGCAAAGAAGACGACCTAACTGAGGGAGACGGGAGGGGGGAAGAGGGAAATACACTAATGCACATGATGTGTACACACAAACTTATCAGAGCCGATCACTATGCTGAGCATGGAAAGGAGGGAAGGGGGAGGGAATAGGGTGGGATTTGAGGGAGGGCTAAATGAGCAATGTGTGCATGCATGCTTCTGATACCCTGACACTTACCAAAACGTATAACTATGATGCACCAATAAATGTAATAAATAAAAAAATGGTTCACATGATTACAAAGGCTCAGAAGTCCTACAATCTTCCATGTACAGGCTAAAAATTCCAGAAAGCAAAGGTGTAAGTTCTAGTCCAAAGGCAAGAAAAGAACAAATCCCAATGTAAGCAGGCAGAGAGAAAGAGAGAGGGAGAGAGAGAGATCTCCCCACTCGCCTTTCTGTTCTATTTAGGTCCTTAAGGAATTGGACGATGCTTGCTTCCATTGGGCACGGCAATATACTCTACCTATTCTACCAATCCAAATGCTAAGCTCATCAAGAAACACACAGGCACCAGCAGAATTAATGTTTAACCAAATATCTAGCTCCCTCTGAGCCAGTCAAGTCAAACAGGTCAGTCTTCACGACCAGGATTTGGTTCCTTCTCCTGGCGAAAGAAAACTCAGATTAGATCAAAGCGTGTCAAGAAGTTCTAGTGGTTTAGGGAGAATAACTGGTGTTCAACTGGTCTGTTTAAAGCCAGAAATTCTCAGAACCTTTATCGATTAAAATTAAAAAAAAAATCAGTTTCCATGAGCAGTTTGCAATATGTAGTATTTCTTCAACACACTTGACCCGGAAGGACTTTTCAGAGTTGACCTCCTGCAGAAAACTCCCTGCAATTTTTTATTTATTTATTTATTTATTTATTTATTTATTTATTTGGTACTGTTTATTTATTTATTTGGTACTATTTATTTATTTGTTTATTTATTTATTTATTTATTTATTTATTTATTTGGTACTGGGGATTGAACCCAGGGGCATTCTACCTCTGAGCTACAACCCTAGCCATATTTTATTTTTTTTTATTTGGAAACAGAGTCTCAGTAAGTTGCTGAGATCCTCACTAAGTTTTCTGAGGCTGGCCTCGAACCTGCAATCCTCCTGTCTTAGCCTCCCAAGTACCGGGATTACAGGCGTGCACCACCACACCTGGCTTCCCTGCAAAACACTGAACCCTAGGTCTCTAAGATCTCAAGGGTGGGGCCCCTCATAGTCCTGACAGAGGGATCAGGGGCTCTTGTGTTTTCATTTAATTTATGCCTTTTTTAAAAATAGTAACCATGCTCCCAATGCATTGTATTATATATGGCATTTTAAAGTTACTGCCTTAATTTCTCCATACACAAGCCAAAAACAAGGGTAGTGTTCACCATTTAAGAATTTGCAAATATGATCATACCTAGAGTAGAAAACATTATCCTGAAAGCATGCTTAACTAGGAGGCTAATTCATCGCCAACCACCAAGAACATGGAGTTGAACGTGATAGACAGTGTCCCCATCTGAACCTTCACGCAGCACCCTTGGTGACCCCTGTTCAGGCTCAGAAAAGCAGCACCTCTCTTGCCAACCATCATTACATTTCCAAGAATCAACTTCTCTATTGTTATCACCTTCTACTATAGAAATCTGAGAAATGTGTTTCTTAGTTATCATCAGAAAATGTACTGGTGCCTGTGTCAGCTCAGCTCTCTATTAACTGAAATGAAAATATCTAAGATAAATAATTCATAAACAGATAGATCTTATTTTGGCTCACAGTTCTGGAGTTTCCGGTGCATGATCCGTTGGCGCTGTCATTTTGGGGCCTGTGGCAAGGCAAGCGCATCATGGCAGAGAGGCAAGGTGGAGAAAGACCAATCAGCTCATGCTGGGAACAAAAGAGAGAGAGAACAAGGCATTGGAGTCCTGCTGTCCCCTTCCAGGTCAACTGAGGAGGTTCTTCAAAGGCGCACCACCAATGACCTAAAGACCTACCATTAGGCTTCACCTCTTAAAGGTTCCACCAGCTCCCAGTAGTGCCGTGGCTGGGGACCAGGCCTCCAACACATGGACTTTTGGGGGACTCTATTTTATCATTATTATTATCAATTTTTTTTTTTTTGCAGTACTGGGATTGAACCCAGGGGCATTCTATCTGAGCTACACTCCCAGCCAATTTATTTTGAAACAGGGTCTCACTAAGTTGTTGAGGGCCTTGCTAAGTTGCTGAGGCTGGCCTCCAACCTGCAATCCTCCTGTCTCAGCCTCACAAGTATTGGGATTACAGGCGTGCGCCACCACGCCCAGCTTTGGGGACATTTAAGATCTAAGCTATTGCAGGGGCAGAGGGGAACTATCGTGGGAAACAAGGCAATGGAGACCCCCCAAAATGACCTTGCCTGGAATTTCCTCACAGATGATCTCCCCAAGGATCATGCTGCCACCAGGTTGGGGGGCCTGAGCCTTGCCATCTCATCTGTCATCATGGCTCCCCTCCTGTGCAGTGGCTTGCCACATTGCCAAGACTATATAAAGAAACGGGTCAAGAATTATGGCCAGTCTGCTACCCACCATAGTTTTTCCTTTCTGTAATTCCAAAACTGTCAAAAATAGTCATGTGCCTTCTTAGCCAGCACTCATCATATTCTGTGAGTGCATGTGTGTACATGCATATGTGTGTGTGTGTGTGTGTGTGTGTGTACACATGTGTGACACTGGGCATTGAACTCACTTAGTTGCTGAGGCTGGCCTCGAACCTATGATCCTCTTATCTCAGCCATCCAAGTATGGGATTACAGGCATGCACCCCTACGCCAGACTTCATGTTCTCTTCTCTCATGATGCATTTACCCAATTTTTACCCAAGACAGAGTTCCTGGTGAGAATTACTATTTTTTTTTTTTTTTTTTTGCGGTACTGGGGATTGAACCCAGGGGCATTCTACCTCTGAGCTCCACCCCCAGCCCTATTTTTTATTCTTTATTTTGAAACAGGGTCTCACGAAGTTGCGGAGGGCCTCACTAAGTAGCTGAGGCTGGCCGCAAACACAGATCCTCCGGTCTCCGCCTCCCAAGTACTGGGATTACAAGTGTGCGCCACCACGCCTGGCTTGAGAATTACTACTTTGCAGGGAAATGTGTGGACCTGTGAAGCAGGAACAGTCATTAATTAGTTCTTCAGAATCTCGAATCTAGATAAACACGTGTCTGAAATGTCTCATTCGTCTCTTTTTGTTTTGTGTAATTGCACATGATTTAGAACCAGGAAATCATGAATGACTGAAGCCAGTAATAAACTTCCAAGACTGTCTAGGACAGGGTTTGCAAACCTAAATGCCTCAGGGATCCAAGAAATAAGATAAATGAGTAAAATTCAGTTTAAGTCATGAAGCAGGAGAGACTGGGAGAGCCTGACTGGTAACTAACCCAACCAAGGACATCAAAACTCTTTTAGTCAGGCGTGGTAGTGCACGCCTGTAATCTCAGTAGTTGGGAAGCTGAGACAGGAGGATCACAGGTTCAAGGCCAGCCTCAGCAACTTAGCGAGGCCCTCTGCAACTTAATGAGACTCTGTTTTAAAAATAAAAATAATAACAGGGTTCAGGGTGTAGCTCAGAAGCAGAATGTTCCTGGGTTCAATCCCCAGTACAAAAGAAAAAAAAATTCCAGGCATGATGGCTCATGCCTATAATCTCAGTACTTGGGAGGCTGGGACAGGAGGATCACAGGTTCAAGGACAGCCTCAGCAACTTAGTAAGGCTCTCATCAACCTAGTAAGACCCTGTTCTAAAATAAAGAATAAAAAATAGGGCTGGGCATGTAGCTTGGAGGTAGAATGCCCCTGAGTTCAATCCCCAGCGCCCCCAAAAAAGGAAGAAAGAATCAATCAAAGAAAAAAAGAGTCTCTTTTAAAAGAAAGAGAAACAAAAAATGCTAAGAGTAAGTAAAATACAGCTGCAGACTAAATCCAGACTCCCAGCCTCTGTTTTGCAATTTCTGATTCTACCAGCTCTCATTTACAGATAGAAACAGTAAGGCCCAGAGAGGGTAAGATGTTCCCCCAAAGTGGCCCAGCTGATTAGCAGCAGACATGAACTGGACGCCAAGTCTCCTGCTGTTTGGTGCTGGGATCAACTCTGCCTAGAATATAATTCTGCAAGCTTTGGGGGAGGGCAAGATTCAAACTCTTCACAAAACAGCTACCTCCTGGGTTTTGTCAGACTAGCAAAAGCTCTACTGGAAAGAGGCCGTCTCCTGGGAGTGACCGCCTGGGTCAGGCTCATGCAAGGAAGGCGGATTTGATTTGTGACACTCACCCCTGGGAGTCTGGCCACGCCGGCTGCTTCCTTACTTGCAGGCAGGTGGCCGAGGGGCATCAAGGTGAAGCAGACAGCGGTTACCGCGCTGAGAGATGCCACCGGCCTGGGCCCGGGCTGCGCTTCCAGACAGCACAGGAGACAGATCCGACTTGCCCTTCTGGTCCTACAGCAGAGACTGCCAGGCAGACATGGAAACGGCAGGCAGGCTGAGCAAGGCAGGAAACCCAAGAAGGCCGCAGTCCCTCGTGGTTAGAAACAGATGTTTTACCCGTCTTCTTTCCCTTGATTCTGTCTCTAGTTCTTTTTTTTTTTTTTTTTTGCGGTACTGGGGACTGAACCCAAGGGCATTCTACCTCCAAGGTACTCCCCAGCCCTATTTTTTATTCTTTATTTCGAAACAGGGTCTCACGAAGTTGCGGAGGGCCTCACTAAGTAGCTGAGGCTGGCCGCGAACCCGGATCCTCCGGTCTCAGCCTCCCAAGTACCGGGATTACAAACATGCGCCACCACGCCAGGTTTCATTCTCATTTGTAAAATGTCCTGGTGTTCTCAGCCTTGGCTCTGATGAGAAAGAGCTGTTGTGTTCAGGGCAAAGAAGAAGATGGGTCCGGTGTGGGAGGAATGAGGAAGGATTTATAAAGCCGAGGAAATTGTCTCCAACAGAAAATCACGCCCCAAGTCTATGCAGGCGTGCAAATCACGATTTGGCCCGCTGCCTTGCATCAGTGGCGGCCTGGTTGTAATCTTCTCGGGGCCTCACCAGACATCTGTCCTTGATGGTCACCGCAGAGGGGTGTCCTTGGTCTAGGCCTGCTCCTCGTCTCAAAGTCGGCAACCCTGCTCCTGTCCGTGGAGGAATCTCCGCAGATATTTGGTGACGAAACTGGTAGGTTAGAAAAGAAGCGGCTTGACTCCAAATTCTCTCCTAGGATAAAGAAAACAAAATGAGAAAGATTTTACTAAAACACAGGGAGGTGGTAACTAAAAGATGGGCCACTTGACTGTGTAAGAGGCAAAAGGAAATGGGGTCAACAAATGAGCCAGGTAGAAGTGAGTTCTAGCTGGGCATGGTGGCGTAAGCCTCTCATTCCAGTACTTTGGAGGCTGGGGCAGGAGGATCGCAGGTTCAAGGCCAGCCTCAGCAACTTAGTGAAACCCTGTTTCAAAATAAAAAATAAGAAGGGGTGGGAGTGTGTAGCTCAGAGGTAGAATGCCCCTGGGTTCAATTCTCAGTGCCACACACAAAAAAAGTAAGTTTGAAGCCAGGCGTGGTGATGCACACTTGTAATCCCAGTACTTGGGAGGCTGAGACAGGAGAATCACAGGTTCCCAACCAGCCTCAGCTACTTAGTGAGGCCCTCTTCAACTTAGTGAGACCCTGTTTCAAAATAAAGGATAAAAAATAGGGCTGGGGGTGGAGCTTGGAGGTAAAATGCCCCTGGGTTCAATTCCCAGTACCGCAAAAAAAAAAAAGTGAGTTTGAAAAGACAAACATATATATCATAGTCCAAACAGTCAACTCCTTTTAGCCCAACCAGCACAATCAGGATGCTCGACACGCCAAATCTGTTCCTTCTAAAGTATTTTACAATCTCTATTCAAGAAAGAATGAAAGCGCTTGCTTGTCAGGGGTCCATCTGATCTAATATAGAAAGAAAGATTAAAAAGGCAAACAGTTTTAGGACAGGTATTACCCCTGGGTGTTTTCAGAAATATCTACACCCAGGTAGTGTCAGATCCAATTTTTGCCCTCTGATTGCACAGTATCCATCTACTTCCACACGGCTTTCAAAATATGACATTTTGGCGCACATCGAATAAAAAACAGGGATGTGCTGTACAAGTGGTAAGAAGACCTAGGCTGTTCTGGGTTTCCTAAGAAATGGACGCATGACCTGCTGAGTCTCAGGTTCCCTCATTTTAAAAATGAGACATTTCAACAAAAATATGTGAAGAGCCTTTTAGCACATCTCAGTCCATATTCTCACTGCTATAATCCAAAATGACTGACCACACAACTTAGAGAAAGGCAGAGTTATTTGCTCACAGCTTTTGGAGGTTTAAGGGTTCAGTCCATGTCAGGCTGGGTCTGCGGAGCTCAGGGAATGGAAGCAGGAAGCAGAGAGAGGGAAAGAGCAAGGCTATGCTCTCAGATCATGGAGGCAGGAAGCAAGAGAGAGCAGGCAGGGGGAGGAGAGGACCTTTTATAATCCTAAAACCACACCCCCAGGCACCCCTGCTTAGCAACCAAGCCTGCTTCTAACATTGCTACCTTATTCCCATGAGGGCTAGGGGGACATTTTAAATCCAAACCATTACAGCACAATAGCTTCATTTCTATTGATTTTCACATTGTGATTAATCATTTGCACATTCATTCATGGGTTTTTAAAAATGGTACCATATGCCTGAAATCCCAGAACTTGGGAGGCTAAGACAGGAGGACTGCAGGTTTGAGGCCAGCCTCTACAACTTAGTGAGGCCCTCAGCAACTTAGCAAGACCCTGTTTCAAAATAAAATAGGGCTGGGGGTGTTGCTCAGAGGTAGAATGTCCCTGGGTTCAATCCCCAACACCAAAAAAATAATAATAACTCAATAAATGTTTATTGGGCCCTACTTTGTACTAATTCACCATTGTAGGGGTAACTAAGTATAAAGTACTGAGAAAGGAAAACAGAGTCCCTGTCTTCATGGAACTTCCATTCTAAACAGTGAGAGAGATGATAACAAACCTTATTAGGAAGCAAGATCATTTCAGGTATGTTTGAGGGATGATAAACAGGCTAAGGGAAAAAAAACCCAGATGCATTATAGATTAATTGAGATTAGGATGGGTGGAGAATATTTAGATCAACAGTTCATCCAAAATCCAAGATAGGGCTCCCAGGGGTCTGATAAATTAGGTATATCATATTAGCCAAGTCTGTTTCTCTCTCTGTGTCTATATTTCTCTTCCCTGATAATGCTACAACAAATCAACACACTTGGCAGCTTCAAACAACACAGGCGTATTATCTGGCATTTTTGTGTGTGTGTCAGAAACCCAACCTAGGTCTCATTGGACCAAACTAAAGGTAGGCTTGATTTCTTCCTGGAGGCTCTCTTTTGGGAAATCCATTTTCCTACTCACTGAGGCTGTTGACAAATTTTAGTTCCTTGCTATTGTACAGCCTCAGTCCCTGTTCTCTTGCTGCCTGTAAGGGGAGGGCTGCTCCTACCACCCCCAGGCCTCCACATTCCATAACACATAGCCTCCTTCCTCCATTTTCAAAGTCATTCACCACGGGCAGAGCTCTTCACACAGTGTCTCTCTCTGACCTGCCCTCTGCCTCTCGTTTATACTGTTCTCATGTGCTTAGATTGGCTCATCAGGATAATCCCAGATGTCCTTCCCATCCCAAGGTCTTTAACCTTAATCATATCCACAGAGTCCCTTTCACTGTGTAAAGGAACCTCCTCTCAGGTTCAGGGAATTAAGGTATCTTTGGGGGACCATTATTCTGCCTACCACTATGTTCCAGTGTCCTTTTCAGTAAATAAACACAATGAAGTTCTAAAGTTCTTTCAAATCCAAAAGTCACGAGTCTTTTTGCACTATTTTGCTAAAACTAGAAGTTGTATTTCAGCCGGGCATGGTGGCACATGTCTGTAATCCCAGTAACTAGGAGGCTGAGAGAGGAGGATCACAGGTTGGAGGCCAGCCTCAGCAACTTAGTGAGACCCTGCTTCAAAATGAAAAATAAACAGGGTTGGGAGTGTAGCTGAGAGGTAGAATGCCCCTGGGTTCAATCCCCAATACCACAAAATAGAGAAATCAATAAATATAAACACACTGAACTAATGTTCTTGTTTTGTTTTGTTTTGTTTTGAAACAGGGTCTCACTGGGTTGCTGAGAGTCTTGCTAAGTTGCTGAGGCTGGCTTTGAACCTGCCATCCTCTTGTCTCAGCCTCCCAAGTACTGGGATTACAAGTGTACACTACCACACCCAGCTTGAACTAATGTTCTTTCAAATACAAAAACCATGAGCCTTTTTGGCTCTCATGCTAAAACTACAAGTCATCTTTGAATGACTTGTGAATGTCATTATGAATTATGAATCCGCATAATGATTCATGAAAAAGTTTACTAGAAGTACAGGCAGAATTTCTCATGTGATAAGGGTGTTCATTTTGCTCATGACCAATGATGGAGAATCAATTATGGTGTCATGGCTATATAATCTCTAGACCATCTCAAGGATGGAGCTGAGAGCATGCTCGGGGTTGGTGTCGTTGGGACTGCCCTGTGTCACATGACTGCCGATGATCGTCTTGACTGTCATAGAATAGAATCATTTCTATGAGAGCTGCATTTAGTAGCAAGCAAGCAAATCAACGTGATAGACTCTTTAAAGGTGCAGCTTCAAGGGACTTGCATGCACAATTCTCCAAGACGTCCTTTAAGCACACATCCCAGGGGTGGTGATCAGCACCCACTGCCATTTCCGAAAACGTGAGGCCACCCCGGGCTTTCCTGTGTCTATAGAAACACAAGCACAGAGCCGGAAGAGTGGGATTCTTACTGGTTATGTCACGGTTGGTAGCTTTGCAACTCTGGGCTTACCTGTTCAAAGAATTCTGACTCCTGTTAAAATAAAATAGATATTTTCTAAAATTTGTCTTTGTAAACTGAGGAAAAAACCAGACTGGTGGAGGTGGTAATGGAAACTCTAGCCTATAGGCTGGTAATCCAGGCGGGAAAGAATCTAGATAATTTTTCTTGGTGTCAAGTTCCTAAGAGCAATAGTGGTCCTGTTAAATTAGGGCTATCATCTCAGTGGCATTCTGTGGCTTCTGGAACCTGCTCTTAGGGGAACTGGATGGGATTAGAACCACTGTTTAAGCTGGGTGTGGTGGCGCACGCCCGTAATCCCAGTACTTGGGAGGCTGAGATAGGAGGAACACAAGTTCGAGGGCAGCCTCAGCAAATAGTGAGAGTCAAATCAACCTAGTGAGACCCTGTTTCAAAATAAAAAATAAAATTGGGATGAGGATGTGGCTCAGAGGTAGAATGCCCCTGGGTTCAATCCCCAGTACCACCAAAAAAAAAAAAAAGAACCACTGTTTAGAGTTAGACTGGTCAACTAATCTATTCAGGGATTGAAGTCTAGAACTGAGCTCAAAAGTACTGCATGAAAATCCATCTCTTGAGAAGGGTGCTCATATTCAGAAGCTGCCAGATGAGTCAATTTCATAAATTTTTCTTTTGCAAATTGTTAGAAAAAGTATAGAATTTGGAGTCAGAAGGTCCTGACTTGAGATTTGTAATAAGATTACCATCTGACCTTAAGCAAGACATGTAACTTCTCCAGCTCTTCATCTGGGAAGTGGGAATTAATAATATCTACATCTCATCACTGTTATGAGGTTCAAATAAAACAAAGTAAATACAAGTGCTTTACAAGTGGTGGCAAACACCTTATACAAATTGATACTGCTGTTATCTTTCATAGTTCTTCAAGCGCGAGTAAATTGAGGGTGCTCATTAATTTTGATTAGCTGTCACAGTTTCTAATTGTGCATTTATGTGATTGTTAGAAAAATGGCTCCTCTGGCCCCCAGCGGAGCATCCTGCAAGCTCCTGAGAGATAAGACACAGTCGTTGTTGATCACCACTGCTCTCTCAATCTCTAGTCCAGTATGTGGTACTCAATGGGTATGCAAATATTCAATGAATGAATTTGAGAGAAAGACAGAGAGAGAGAAAGAGAAAGAGAGAGAGAGAGAGAGAGAGAGAGAGAGAACAGGGAGAGGGGACAAAGGAAAGCTTTCGGCCTCCATGATGTGAGAGCAGAGCCCTTGCTCTCTCCCTCTCCATGCTTCCTGCCACCACGCCCTGAGCTCCACAGACCCAGCCTCACATGGACTGAACTGTGGGTCTCTCCAAAAACTGTGAGCAAATAAATCTTCCTCTAAATTGTGTGGTCAGTTGTTTTGGATTACAGCACTGATAATGTTGACCAAAGACAGTTAATGTGTGATAATTATTATGCATTATGTACAATTAATTGTCAGGATTAATTCTTAAAGCAGTCCTATAAAATAGTACAATTTTAATCTCCATTTTACATAAAAGGAAACTTTTATGTAAATAAGGCTAGCAAGATTAAATAACTTGCCCAAAGTCACATGGTAAGTAAATGATAGAAGAAAGTCAAATCACATCACCTAAATCAAAGCCTTTGTCTTGCTATTCCATGCTAAACTTCATTTTATTTTTTAGTTCAGACATACCCAGAGTAAATCTGCAGTAGGGATAAATGATTGAAAGCAGACTATGGTATAAAAAAGTAAAAGGAGACCTATAAAATCCCTTGCCCTAAAAAAGCATACCATACAAAAAGAAAAAGACGAACAGAATAAGGTCAATGGATGGGAGATACTGTAATATGCTGCCAGGCTGCTTTCAGATAAATTCTATAAATAAATTATTTTTCAAATATTCCATGAAAAAAGAAAGCAGGCATTATCTAAAAGACATAGCCAGGTAAAATGACAAATGGCATACCATTTCAATTTCTCTCAGGCATGCAAGTTTTAGCTGAATAAACATAAAAGAAATCAATCTACATGGTACAAATGTGGGGGAAAAAAACACCCGAGATCTATGTCAGCAATAATAAAAGGCATCTACTATTCAAAACAGCTAACTCATGGAAAATAGATATGGAGACCAGAAGCGAAATGCATGATGGGAAAGCCCAGGACCTCTTTCAGTCGTTCTGAGCTGTGGAACACAGTTCATCCAAAGATTCTGCAAGACCAAGTGAAGTGAGAAACCCTGACCAAGATAAACTTTTTTGGTCCTTCTGTGGTCAGCAGCAATTCCTCCAAGTCCCAGCATTGTTTTCAAATATTAATTATCTCTCAAAAACCCCAGGAAGCAACATCTATGCCGTAATGTTACAGACAATACCTGCATGGAAAACGGACGGCACCCAACCTTGTAAGTAAAGGCTGACTGGGACAGATCTTGGGGAAAATAAAGGGTCACTCCAAAATTAATCACTTCATTCCCCAACCTTAGCAATCTTACTTAAGTAATGCAGAAAAAAATCGGGACAGTTAGAATCTAGACTACTAGCAATCTTTGGGCCAAACTTGGTCTAGATAATTTTATTGTTTTGTTTGTTTGAATTTTGAATTGGCCGCTAACAGGCAAAACTTGGAAAATTCCAAAGACCAAACGTTCTGGATTTTTCCTGAAAATGTGAAAGTCAAGAAAATACTGGGCTCTCATACCTGATTGAAAATAATCTGCCAGATTGAGAAGGGGTAGCTCCTTCCAGAAAGAGCTTGTGCTATCTAGATTGGCACAGTCCCTCTTAGTCCCATTATCTTATGCTTAATTCTACTTCATTTGTTTTCATTATGAGCCTGGTCTCTGTGGTCGAACCTTTCTCCTTTGCACATAAAAGGTTGAGGATCGATGTCCTTTGGTCAAGGTCATGGAAATAGGTCCAGTGTTAGGACTGGGCCTCAGACCCCAGGCTTCTGGAATCTCAGCTCAGTGGCTTAGCAAATGATGGTCTATAAAAATCCCAAATCATTCAATTCACTGTACCACGAAGCTCTTACAAGTTCTGACTTTACATTAGAGTTACTCCTGTGTGTGTGCTCCATTGGCCCTTTATTCATTTATTCACTTAATATTAACTGAATATCGACCATATACCTGACACTTTGCTAGATCCTGGGGTACAGTAATGGACAGATGTTACACTCTGGTTCCTCGACTATCTGGTAAGCCTTAAAAATCAAACCCAGTCCTACTTACTTTTAAGTTAACACCCAACACAATAGTAAAACATGCATCTGATAAAGTATAAAATAAATAAAGGGATCTCTTCTTATGTCTCTTATGGTTCTTCACAATTACCCTAAAAAAGGAGCATGGCTGGACGGTCCATTTACCAACAAATGAATCATGACACTGAGATTGGCTTAGCCATAGGCACTAAGTGGCAGAGAGATACTGGTCCATCCATCACTAAATCAAACACATACTTTTCTGCACAGGGTTTTGTCACCAAGTCCCAACCAAGTACCCCATGGCAGTGCTCTGTGAAGAAAACTACTTCCTGGGCTGGGCGTGGTGGCTCATGGCTGTAATCCCATGGCGTGGGAGGCTGAAACAGGAGGATTGCAGGTTTGAGGCCAGTCTCAGCAACATAGTGAGACTCTCAGTAACCTAGTGAGATCCTGTTTCAAAACAAAAATATGTAAAAAAGGGGTGTGGGCCTAGGAGTATAGCTCCAAGATAGAATGCCCCTGGGTTCTATCCCTAGTACCAGAAAATAAAATGAAATCTATTTCCCAGTACTATCTTTAACATCCAGTCTATCACATAGGTTCCATTTCTAGAATTGATAATTAGTTGTGTAATCTTAGATAAATCATTTAACTGAATCTCAACTTCTTCATTGATAAAATGTTAGATTGAACAAAATGAAGGCCAGTCCCATTTAGTTGGGTGAAATTCTACAATTTGTAGGCTACAAAGAAAGTTTGTTCTCTGTTTATTGCAGTAATGCTACAGATTCATTCATTTCTTGTTGGCTTTACGCTCTTAATAATAACCTCTGTAGAGATAATTGTGCCCTAGGAGTTTAAATAAACTATAGCTAATGTAGTATTATAATCAGATTGCGATACATTTGACAATCAGTGCTGATTCAATTTAACAGATGATGGCTTAAATATGTTTATTCACTTCACAGAAACACTGTTGGAATGAAAATATCAGTCTCTCATGATACTGTTTTCCACCATCTCGATTATGGGTGAAAGTTAGATTATACTTTGACTTTCAAATTCCAAACGATACTTTGACTTCTAATTTCAATGAAAAACCTTAAATTACCAACTTCTTTTTAATTACAGACTGCAATTAAAGATTACTGTACATAAAAGGAAACTTTCATTTTGGAGCTCTTCGGTGGTCTGTTAATTTGTTTGGTTTGGTACTAGGGATTAAACTTAGGGGCATTCTACCTCTGAGCTACACCCCCAGTCCTTTTTATTTTTTTGTTTGTATTTTTATTTTTATATTTTGGTACTGGGGAAATGAACCCAGGGGTATTCTACCTCTGAGCCCAATCCTTTTTATTTTTATTTATTTATTTTTTAATTTTGAAACAGGGTCTTGCTAAGTTGCTGAGGCTGGTCTCAAACCTGTGATCCTCCTGTCGCAGCCTTCCAAGTGCTGGGATTTCAAGAGTCTGCCACCACTCCTGGCTTGGTGGGTGTTTTTGAAATGCTGCCCATTTAAAAAGATGATGGTGTCTTTATTCAATTGCTTTGGAAGCACATGAAGTCAAGGTTCTACATTCATTTAAAGCTACTTAATATTAATATTTTATATGGAAATTAGAGGGGTATATAGGCTCTGAAAATCTTAGAACCATTACATTTTATTATGCACAGTGAAACATTGATAGATGGGAAACTAGCTGAAGGTTCTTCAGCTCATAATTTTAGAAGGCTTTTAACTTCCAGACAATATCTTGGAACAAATCCCACTTGGACACATCCCACGTTGGCTTCTCATATGCAGTTTTCCTCTTGATGCTACATGGAAAGGGTCAATGTAACCCTTAGAACAAAGGAGCTGATGAAATACAATTGTTGTAAAGACAAGGACCAAGTGGTAGGTGTCTAGGAAGGACCACGCAACTTCCGTGAAGGATGTAGGTTAAGCTGTCCCATATTAAACATTTTTTAAATCGGGCCCAAACTTTTAATACTGCTACTTTGTTCACAGAATCTCTTCTAAACAAAACTTTAAAAATGTTTTTAGCCAGGCATGGTGGCATACACCTATAATCCCAGTACTTGGGAGACTGAGACAGGAGAATAGCAGGTTCAAGGCCAGCCTCTGCAACTTTTCGAGGCCCTCAGCAAGTTAGTGAGACCCCATTTCAAAATAAAAATATAAAATAGGACTGGGGTGTAGCTTGGAGGTAGACTGTCCCTGTATTCAATCCCTAGTACCAAAAAATATTAAAGTAAGAGCCCAGTACTGCCGGGTGGGGTGGTACACACCTGTAATTCCAGTACTTGGGAAGCTGAGACAGGAGGATTGCAGGTTTGAGACCAGCCTCAGCAATTTAGCAATCCCCAGTACCACAAAAAAAATAAAAATAAAAATAAAAAATAAAATTGGATGGCCAGGCGTGGTGGCGCACGCTTGTAATCCCAGTACTTTGGGAGGCGGAGACCGGAGGATCCAGGTTCGCGGCCAGCCTCAGCTCTCTCTCTCTCTCTCTCTCTCTCTCTCTCTTTCTCTCTCTCTCTCTCTCTGTACTTAGTGAGGCCCTCTGCAACTCTGTGAGACCCGGTTTCAAAATAAAGTATAAAAAATAGGGCGGGGGGTATAGCGCGGAGGTAGAACGCCCCTGGGTTCAATCCCCAGTACCGCAAAAAAATAAATAAATAAATAAATAAAATTGGGCTGGGGGTGTATCTCAGAGTTAGAACGCCCCTGGGTTCAATCCCCAATACCACACACACACAAAAACAAAACTATTTTTTAAACTGGGCATGGTGGCACATGCTTTTAACCTAGTACTTGGGAGGCTGAGATAAGAGGATGGCAGGTTTGAGGACAACCTCAGCAAGTAGTGAGACTCTCAGCAACCTAGCAAGACCCTGTTTCAAAATAAAAGTAAAATAGGGCTGGGGGTGTAGCTTATAAGGTAGAATGTCCCAGGGTTCAATCCCCAGTACCAAAAAAAATTTATATACTTTTCTTTTTTTTTGCATGGTATATTCTTAAAATATAGTATATTCTATAAATATACTATATTCATAAAATATACTATATACTTAAAATATACTATATTCTTAAAATATACTATATACTTAAAATATACTATATTCTTAAAATATACTATATACTTAAAATATACTATATTCTTAAAATATAGTATATGTGTATTCTTAAGATGTTTGGTTAATGGTACCACCAAAATAGAAGCATTTCTAACTTTCAAATCACAAAAATAATGTTGTTCATTATCATGAACAAAAATGGATGCCTGAGTAAAAGCTGGGGGAGATTTATTCTTGTATTTCACATAGATCTTTGAAAATAACTACTGGGTTGGTCTCGTGTGACTGTGTAGCCCAGTCCCACTTCATCTCAACCTTTGTAATCTAGTGTAAGCGTAGATTTAAAAATTAAAGTGAAGTGTGGGATTCTGTGGTCTCCAACCGTTAGCACAAACATCCTCTGCAATTGCTCACTTAGCAGCCTCTCCCCAGCTCAGTCGCCCTTCCATTCTCTCTCTCTCTCTCTCTGTAGTGCCTACTCACTCCAATAGCATAAAAGCTCCCTCACAGGGAGGCCCAAACTCCAGTGATTAAAAGCCAACTAGGCCATTCTGCTCTACTCCCACTTCATAAAACAGATTTTTAAAAATGGCAGACAAATGTGCATTATGCCTTTAACTGGGCTTAAATGATTTGATGTGCTTCCCGAAGAAGAAGCTAATGCACCCCATAAATAAAACACTCCAGCCTGTCTTCCTAGCAGACCACCCACTCTGATATCACAGCTAGATGAGAAGGAAGAAATCAGACATCCTCATTTATCAGACAGATTCCCCTGAAACTATCTTTACCATTCTGTTGAGTCATGAGAATTTAGTCACCACAGATTTTTTCCCCCTCGGGCATCCTACAAAAATACTTGTGACATGGAACGGTGGACTTAAATCATCATGTCAATGACCTGTCTAGCAAAAGCTCATTAATGCCCTGGAATGATGGTTATCCAACAGTTTTGTTCCCCGGGAGTATCTAGCAATATCTAGGGACCTGTCAGTGGCCACAGTTTTGGGCTAGATAATGTACTAATGGTATCTCATAGGTACAGGCCAGGGATGTTGTTGAACATCCCATGATGTTCCCAAAATTTGGTACCAATGTTGACTGATGATGCCACACATACACACAGAAGCTATGAAAAGTTCTATGATCCACACAATGAGGCTTTATGGAGAGCGTAGGGAAGGCACCCAAGACACCCCAAAATGGCCTGGCTTTTCATTATGGTTAGGAGTGAGCGAGGAGGAAGATTCCCACCCATGGGCCTGAATTTGCCCAATTTTAACTTCCTACTGGAGCCAAGAGAGAACCTCCAAGCTTTCTTAGGGCATGTTCAGATGTGGGGCAACAAGGAAATTAGGGGTGATGGAACTTGAAACTTGTTATGGTTAGATATAGAATGCCCCCAAAGAGCTCATGTATTAATGCTCAGGGTTAAAATAGTTAAATCATGAGGCATGTAATCTCATCAGTGGATAAATCCATTTTAATGGATTTACTGGGTGGTCACCTAGGCAGGTGGGCTGTGGCTGGAGAAGGTGGGTCCCTGGGAGCATGGCCTTAGGGATTGTGCTTGTGTCTTTGAATCTCCTTGATTGCTTGCTCCCTCTTGCTTCCACAGATTCTGTGATATGAGAGCAAAGCTTTGGTCTCTCCCTTTCTCTGCTTCCTGCCACCATGCCCTGAGCTCCGCAGACCCATCCTCACATGGACTGAACCCAGACTCTCAAGAAACTGTGAGCAAATAAATCCCCTTCCTCTAAGTTGTGGGGTCAATTGTTCTGGATTATAGTAGTGAGAATGCTGCCCGAGACAAAAGTTGTCACTGGTTAACCATCAACTCATCAGACTATTACATGATACAATACAAAGAATGTCCCACCTCCCACACAACAACAATTTATCTAGCCTTAAATTTCCATAATGCTGAGGCTAAGAACCCTTTCTCTGGAGACGGTGGGTCTCAGCTGGACTATACCCAGGTACCGGCTGTGTGGATGCTATGTGTGCCTTCCAGAAGGATCCCTCTGCACTGGAGCTGGCGAACCTCCAGCCATACAGGCTGCTGACAGGTCAGAGCAGAATCCCTTTTGGCAACTGCCTTTGGCCAGAGACAGAAGCTATATCACTCAAGGTAATGTTCCTTCCCTGGGAGCAGCCCTCAACCAGTATCAGGCTACAGGGGTGCAAATCCCCTTCTGCCCCCTTGATTTTTTTTTTTTTGTGGTACTGGGGATTGAACGCAGGGGCGTTCTACCTCCGCACTACACCCCTGGCCCTATTTTTTATACTTTATTTTGAAACCGGGTCACACAAAGTTGCGGAGGGCCTCACTAAGTAGAGAGAGAGAGAGAGACAGAGAGACAGACAGAGAGAGATAGGGAGAGAGAGAGAGAGAGCTGAGACTGGCCGCAAACCTGGATCCTCCGGTTTCCGCCTCCCAAAGTACTGGGATTACAAGCGTGCGCCACCACGCCCTGCTTCTGCCCCCTTGATTCTAATCAGGACAGCTCTGCTGGGCAGTCCAAGATCCATATCTCCCCGCTGGGATCAGCTGAGACCTCTGCTTCAATGACGACTCGGTTCAATTTCCTTCTCTTCCCTCTCTTCATAGGTGCTGTTCCCACACTACGCTTCCCTACCAACTCACCCCATGCAAATCTCCACCTCAGAATCTGTTTCCCAGGGAAGCTGACCTTCACTTGACCAGACCTAGCCGGAGAAATCCACTTGCATTGTGAGCAGGAACACTTACGCATATATATCAACATTCACAAATCAATATCAACCATTACGATCTATTTTATTCTTTTTAAACACTGGCCATGACCCAATACACTGATCTCACGATACGCTCATGGGTCTGGATCCCTGACCTGAAAAGCATTTCTTTAGATGTATGAACAGATCATCTATTTTGGTGGACTGTACTTTTAAAAAAAATGGGCCTAATTGGATTTCTTCCCCTTACTCAATTTGATAAGCCAATTTGGATCCAAAGAACTAATTAGTTCTATGTGTGTAGTCACAGTATAAAAAAATATCAGCCACAGACTACTCTTAAAGAAATGGGCCTCATTATCTTCAATCATGGAGTGGAAACCCAGTTAAGGCTAACGTATTCTTAGCCCTTGCCAAATCAGTACACTTTCAGTCTTGTCCTTACTATATCATTAGTAACTAACGTACTGCTACCATAATGCTTAACGAGTTAATTTTCTGAAGAAAGTAACACATTTCCCTTAGAAATCTGACTTAAATCGTTTTCTTGGGTATCTTACCAAGGGGACTGAAATCAGAATACAATAGTAATACATGCATATCCATGTTTATAGCAGCACAATTCATAATAGCCAAATTATAGGACCAACCTAGGTGTCCATCAACAGATAAATGGATCACAAAACTACGGGAGCTACACACAATGGAATTCTACTCAGCCATAAAGAAGAACAAAATAATATCATTTTCAGGAAAATGGATAGACCTGGAGAATATTATGTTAAGTGAGATTACTCAGTCACAGAAAGTGAAGGGTCATGTTTTCTCTCGAATGTGGAAGTTAGGGAATAATTGGGATATAAGAGGGACTTTATGTTTGTGTGTGTGTGTGTGTGTGTGTGTGTGTGTTACTGGAGATTGAACACTGAAGCATTCTACCACTGGTCTACACCCCCAGCCCCATTTTATGTTTTATTTTTGAAACAGGGTCTCACTAAGTTGCAGATGGCCTCACTAAGTTGCAGAAGCTGGCCTTGAACCTGCGATCCTCTGGTCTCAGCCTCCCAAGTACTGGGATTACAAGCATGTGCCACCATGCCCAGCTTCAGAGGGACTTTAGATAATGGAGGAGACACTCCAGTGGAGAGAGGGAGGTGGTCTAGGGAAGGGTGGTGGGAGAGGGAGAATTAATGAAGGAGAAGACACTTCCACTGGCATTAGGTACATATTTGAGAATACCAATGTCAATCTCAATATCCTGTATGGGGAAGGCGGGAATGGTGGGGAGCCAAGAGGAAGCCCACCAAGTTTTAAGTTCATGCGTGTCACTATCACTATGAACTACATTATGATGGGAGACCATAATGTACCAATACGATTATAAAAATAGTTTTCGCCGGGCGTGGTGGCACACGCTTGTAATCCCAGTACTTGGGAGGCTGAGACCAGAGGATCCGGGTTCGCGGCCAGCCTCAGCTACTTCGTGAGGCCCTCCGCAACTTAGTGAGACCCGGTTTCCAAATAAAAAATAAAAAATAGGGCTGGGGGTATAGCTCAGAGGTAGAATGTTCCTGGGTTCAATCCCTAGTACCACAATAAATAAATAAATAAATAAATAAATAAATAAATAAAAATAGTTTTCTTTGATGACCCTCTCTTTTCTCAAAGAGAAACTTCAATAAGCTTATGACAAAGCAAGTTTTACTGGATACAATTTCCGACATGTTGGAAAAGTGATTAAAATACGAGGAATTAGTATGTGTGCCTCTTGCCTTATAAAAGTCTTTTACAAGGGTAGATAGAGGCAATATCTCCTAAGGACCTAGTGCCTCTGGGAGGTAGATCCATGCAAGGAAGGCTGGGAAAGAAGCCACAGAGAACACAGCAGAAAAGGACAGTGGGGGAAACTGAGGCCCAGGTTGGGTAAGTGAGTCACCTAAGATCACATGGCTGACAGGCAGCAAAGCTAAAAGAAGCAACTAGAAGTCATGATGTTCTGTCTTGTCCTAATA
This sequence comes from Glis glis, assembly GCA_004027185.1. NCBI lineage: Eukaryota > Metazoa > Chordata > Mammalia > Rodentia > Gliridae > Glis > Glis glis. Next base: position 22,997 of record PVJS01025774.1, read on the forward strand.
CTTTTTCTGCTTCATTGGCAGGGAGAGGTATTTTTTTTTATCATAAAGAGTTTGTTCCTTATGATTTCCCAGGGAATTTACTCAAAATAAGCTCCAAGGACAGCCAGGCGTGGTGGCGCACGCTTGTAATCCCAGTACTTGGGAGGTGGAGACCGGAGGATCCGGGTTCGCGGCCAGCCTCAGCTACTTAGTGAGGCCCTCAGCAACTTCGTGAGACCCGGTTTCAAAATAAAGGATAAAAAATAGGGCCAGGGTGTAGCTCGGAGGTAGAATGCCCCTGGGTTCAATCCCCGGTACCGCACACACACACACAAAAAATCAGCTCCAAGGAAGGGGGGGGGTTGTTTTTGACTCAAAATCGACCTACCACGGGGCCTGCTGCCAAGACGAGGAATATTTGACATTTCTAGAATCACCTCCAATGGAAACAGAAACCCACTCTTCATTTGTTTTCGTTGATGGAACACAGGCAACCCCTAAATCTCCTCTCGCTCCTGGATTCCCAGAAAATCTGCTAAAACCTGCTGGGCCTTTTCCTCCAAAACATTAACTGGGTCCTTGGCAGTGAGTCCTGGGGACGATTGTGCCTTATTTGCTCATCTCGCAGGTGCAGACACTCCTTGAGTCAAGATCTTAAGAAAGTTCTTATTCTAAATGAGTCTTATTTTAGTCTTGCCCTTTCTAAACTCCTACCTGATTTCTTTAACAGGCTTTGCGAGGAAATCCCTTTATCTCTTTTGGATTTCTGGAAATCCTGCTGGCTGGACTCAGGCAAGCAAACAATCTTGGTTAAGCAAATTTCAGCTCTTTAGCACATACTAATGGGAATGTTTGCTATTAGGACTCGTGTAAATATTTTATGCAAAGGATGCTCACCTACAATCAACATTTTCAAAAGATCAAATGAAAGTTTTATTTGGAAAGTACCTTTCTCCAAGGAGTTGAGAAAGGCTTTATAAACACTTGCTTGATCTAAAAATCAAGATTTTTTTTCCAGCTTGAAATGATCTAAATGTATCCCTTCTGTTGTGGGTTGAGTGGAGTTTCCAATCACAGGGAACTATCCAGGATTCCATTCAAAGTTCTCGAAAAATAGTTTGGAAATCTAGAAGTTTGGCCACATGGCTGTTAACCCTAACTTAAAGCCACAGGTAGGTGGCTTTAAGTCAGTCGATGCCCCACTTTGTGTCCTAAAACAAGGATGCTGGAGCCAGGTATGATGACACACACCTGTAATCCCAGTACTGGGGAGGCTGACACAGGAGGATCACAGGTTCAAGGCCAGCCTCAACCACTTAGCGACACCCTGTTTCAAAATAAAAAATAAAATAGGGCCGGGCGTGGTGGCTCACGCTTGTAATCCCAGTACTTGGGAGGCGGAGACCGGAGGATCCGGGTTCGCGGCCAGCCTCAGCTACTTAGTGAGGCCCTCCGCAACTTCACGAGACCCAGTTTCAAAATAAAGTATAAAAAATAGGGCTGGGGGTGTAGCTCAGAGGTAGAATGCCCCTGGGTTTAATCCCCAGTACCGCAAAAATAAAATAAAATAAAATAGGGCTGGGGGTGTATCTCAGAGGTAGAATGGCCCTGCGTTCAATCCCCAGTACCAAAAAAAAAAAAAGGAGACTTGGCCTCAAACCACTGAAGAACATTTCTAATCTGATGGGTGGAGTCACAGGACACCACTTTGGGAGAAAATCATTTAAATCTCACATGATTTCAGGTTAAAAGTAGTAAGGAGCTATGCACTAATCTGACAGAGACATACGCTATTCAGATCAAAGCACAATTTTCCTTTCTCTATTTTGCATGTCTACAGTTTCAATCTCAAATTTCAGTTTACAGGAACAGTCCATAGAAAGTAAGATTAAGAGGAAGATGTGGGAGCCGGGCATGGTGGCACACACCTGTAATCCCAATACTAGGGAGGCTGAGACAGGAGGATCGCAAGTTGGAGGCCAGCCCCAGCAACTTAGTGAGGCCCTCAGCAACTTAGCAACACCCTGTTTCCAAATAAAAGTAAAAAGGGCTGGGGGTGTAGCTTGGAGATAGAACATCCCTAGTACCCAATAAATAAATAAATAAATACACACACACATACATACATACATAAATACATAAATAAATAAATAAATGAGGATGAAGTTATTTTAACACCTAGTACCTTCACTAATGAACTATGTAACATGGAGGAAATTATTTGTCTTCTCTGATCCTCTAGTTTCTCATACATAAATTGATGCTTATGATGAAGTTGTGATGAGCATTAAATATGATAAACTAGCCAGCCGTGGTGGCGCACACTTGTAATCCCAGTACTTGGGAGGCTGAGACTGGAGGATCGCGGGTTCGCGGCCAGCCTCAGCTACTTAGTGAGGCCCTCTGCACCTTAGTGAGACCCTGTTTCAAAATAAAGAATAAAAAATATGGCTGGGGGTGTAGCTTGGAGGTAGAATGCCCCTGGGTTCAAGCCCCCGTATCACAAAAAAAAAATATATGATAAACTACCTGAGGTCCCTGGCATGTAGTAAGCTCTCGAGAGATGGGAGAAGTCTTGTGATTTTTAACATAGAGTTATCCAGCTAAGGAGAGAATTAGACATAATCAGTTATTTCCAAAATGAGTTTGGGAGGTTAAAGGGGTGGTTAGGAAGGGTGCTGAGAATAATGCTATTCATTTTCAAGAAGAAAGCAGATAAACAGGGAGGGCCTTCTGGAAGGAAGAGGACTTCAAAAACGAGGTGAAAGATGAATTATGTGGATCAGAAGAACACAGCTTATAACACAATGAGCCAGGCTTTGGAAACTTCTGCTCAATTTGGAGAACAAATATATGACTCCTTTGTAAATTCTCAGTGAATCCACAAGTCACTGAAGGTTGACATTCTATGAAATGACTAAAAGATCTGTGTGCTCCCAAGAATAATGGAGATATTCTTTAACTAACTAAAAAAAAGAAAACAGACCGAAAAACATGCAATATCAAATCACATGGCCACTAAAAACCAAACTGGAGGCCGGGCGTGGTGGCGCATGTGTAATCCCAGTACTTGGGAGGCTGAGACTGGAGGATCGCAGGTTTGCAGCCAACCTCAGCAATTTAGTGAGGCCCTCCACAACTTAGTAAGACCCTGTTTTAAAATAACAAATGAAAGAAAATAGGGCTGGGGGGGTAGCTCAGAGGTAGAATGCCCCTAGGTTCAATCCCCAGTATCACACACAAACAAAAATCCCCAACCTGGAAACGATCATTTCTACAGTCTAAATGCTATGTATTCAACATCATAGTTATTAATATATAACCTTGGAGACTACCTGACCCTCTTATTCTACCTGACCCTTTAAATAGGCATTTAAAGACCACCAACCATATGCCAAACTCAGTGGCAGTCACAAAGAATAAAACTATGGAGAAGAATTCGTGTGTTTTGGAACTCTAGAATCATCGACCACATACTCCCCAAAGACAGAAGACTTCCCTGTACAACTATTTGGTTCCCTTGACCGAGCACTGGAATGTGCCCGGGTACTGTGTTAAGTGCTTCTGTTCGTCATATCATTTACCCTAACAGGTGCACTTCCGCCCTGCTAGACTATGACAAGGTGCTTTCGAACCCAAGGTTTCACACTCTTCACCTGTGGGCAGATGCTGGAACCAAAGTCGGCAGCCCTGCTACCTCTGTTTAATCCCCTTGAAGTCACCCTGAATTGAGCTCGTTCTCCCACCACGTCAGTTGTGCAAGTGATATCCGCTAGCCAGGGTCCTTGCATCATCTCCAGGTGGGTCACCCCCTTTCCAGAAACTCCATCATGTTTAACTCCTCTTCACCCTGTATCTCTAGGGCTTCGGACAGTATTGAGCACCGAGGAGGAATTCAAAAACACTTTGCTAGATATAATACCTAATCAGCATACCCTAGATGTCCTCTAGTTTATTAAAAAAAACTTCCCAAAATATGAAAATCAGAATTGAACACAGTCTTCCAGGTATAGATTGACTGATACAAAGCACATTTTAACCCCCTTGAATACAACCCAATGAAACATTATAATTTCTGGAAAAAATATCACCCATGCAGTTTGAGCATGAAGTTGACTCAGAATCCCAAATCGTTTTCATAGGAACATTTTTTTTCAAGCAGGCCTTGCCAACTCTCACTAGTACAGGTTTTTTAAGCCCTAAGCATCCATCTTTACATTTATCCACATATATATACATACATACACACACACAAACATATAAATATATATAAACATACAGAATATATAAGTATATATTATATATGAATATATTAAATATACATAATTAAATTTAAATATATAAAATATATTAATTGTAATATATAAAATATAAATATATAAAATTTATATTTAAATATACAAATTAAGTATATAAGACATATATTTAAGTATATATTATGTAATATAAATATATACTGCATATATAAAATATATATGTATGTGTGTGTGTATATATATATATGTGTATATATATATAAATATGTGTGTGTGTGTATATATATATATATATATATATATATATATTGTTGTTGTTGAGACAG
>PVJS01025775.1:0-5000 GCA_004027185.1 Glis glis
GTTTAGCTAGTTCCTGGAGTAGCCTGCCCTAGGGCAGGGGCGAGGCTGTGTTTCTAGTAGAGCTGGCTTAGTCTAGGGGTCTTAAGAGTCAGGGGTGGGGCAGCTTGCTCTTCAGAGTTTTGACCTTTCATCAGCATTCCAAAACATGGTATAAATCCACAATAACAATTAGCCACCATATTCACATTTGTTTTATTTTCGTTAAACACAATATCCTTTTTGACTGACACAATTCCAGCTGTTTCTCTGTGTCATCTGTCCTCAGCAAGCTTTGAAGCCAGGTCACCCAACTCCTGTGCCATTCGCTGACTGTATCGTCCAGGATGCAATGACCAGGACACCAAACTGTCGCTTAATCACCACACTACACGGTAGCAATACATCTGCAGATGTTCTGACTGGATGCAGTAGCTCAGCAAGTTCTTTTGTCTTCATGCTTGTCACCTCAGAGTTGCAAGGTGGCTGCCTCTGTTCCAGGAATTACATTCTAAGCCCTGCTTCCTGAGAATAAAAGCAGAGGAAAGGCGGAGACAGCACCTCCCTTCAGAGAGTTCTTTCAATGGTAATCAAAATCATTGCCCAAAACCTCACCAGCAGCCTTCTGCTTTTCTCTCTCAAGACAGAACTGGGTAATGTAGCCAAACTTGCTTAAGAGACTCTGGAAAAGTGTGTTAGGTAAATGAGAATGACATGATACTAGTTGGCTTAAAGCAATCATGGTTCATGTTCTAGGACTGGGTATTTAGGTTTCCTTAACAGCATCAGGGTGTGTTATTAAAAAGGTGGAAGGTCATGTTAGTGAATAGAACTTGCAAGAGTGCATTTTCCTGCTGCCTTTTCTTTTTCTATACTCTGAACTGTACTTTTAACATTTGGTATTTCAAAACTCAGGTATGGAATTGAGCCCTGGAGGGTCAAGATGGAAAAGCTGGCAGGTTACAGCTGAGGTGTAATGTCTGAAGTGATCTTCGACTAGGATCCTATCCTGATGTTATCAGCCACCTCATAGGAACTATTAAGAAACCTAAGGAACTGATTTAAGTTACTCAAGTTCACAAGAGGCTGTGAACTCTAATCAATACATTTAGAGTAGAACATCTATTTTTTTTTTTTTTTGTGGTACTGGGGATTGAACACAGGGGCATTCTACCTCTGGGTTACACCCCCAGCCCTATTTTTTAATCTTTATTTTGAAACAGGGTCTCACTAAGTTGCAGAAGGCCTCACTAAGTAGCTGTGGCTGACCACGAACCCGGATCTTCCTGTCTCAGCCTCCTAAGTACTGGGATTACAAACGTGTGCCACCACGCCCAGCTTTAGAACATCCATTTAAAGAACTCACATCAGTTATCTGCTCTGGTTCCAAATCTACCCTTCCATACTGTACCTAGAGCTAGGAGTGTGCAAACCAAATTGCTGCAGGGTTGCTGTTTGGCACTGCCAACAAGAGCCATGATACTGCAAGACTGGGACAGGGAGAAGGGACCTGCTCTTCCTCTGTTTCCCAGCTGCCTGCACTCCTGTGAGCACCTCTCCAATACTTTCTCATTCCCTAGCAGCACTAAGCTCTGCTTGCTGTTTCCCCAGCTCTTACAGAACCAGCATGATTAGTGCCTATTAATATCCCTGTTCTTAACTTATTCATGTTAATACTCCTCTTTGGGGAACATGGGCAGCCTTATCCTAGAGAATATTAAGCAGTCTGGTGAACAAATTGGGAGAAACTAGGGTGGTGAATAATGAGGACAAGGGAAGTTGAATGGTCTTCAGAAGTATTTCTATAAAGTTAACTGATTCCCATTCTCTACATCAAAGATGTTTTGTCTTGACAAATTAGGACCAACTGTTTAGCCTTATGATGCCCTCAATCATAAATAGTATAGAAGGCACATGCAACGCCATTTTTTAACGCTATGAGCCAGGCACATTAACCCATTTAACTTTATTATTATCTATATTCATATTAATGGCTTACTGGTTGAGATTAAGTAGTACTACAAGTGATAGTACTAAAGCAGCACTGTATTAAGTTAGAAATTTCTCTTTCATCTAACCAATCCAGGGATGATATGGCAGTTTCACAAGCAGTTGTTATCCAGGTTCTGCCTATCTTCTTCCTCTGCTTGGCCTCCTCGTGGTCCAAGATGTTGTTCAAGTTCCAGCCTCCTCCCCTGCATTCCAGCCATCATGGAAAGACTTGCTCTTTTCTATTAAGGACAGTTGGAAGTTAAACACATCGTTTCTAATTGTATCCTATTGTCCAGAGTCAGTCACAAAGTCAAATCAAGCTGCAGGGTAGGCGGGGAAATATCTTTATTCTGGATAGTTATGTCTTCTAATCTGTCTAAGGGAAGAATAGCTATTGGCAGAGGATGAGAAATCTGTTCAAAAGGAGAACTGTTATCTTTGGTCTCCATGAATAGCTTTTCCTGACTTTACCCTTTTTTTCTGTTTTGTTTTTCTTTGCATAATTTAATGACAGATTTAATGAGACAACTCATATTCTATACAATTCACCTGTGTAAAGTATATCATTCAATGTTCTTAATATAATCAGAGTTGTGCAACCATCACCATAGTCAATTTAGAAACATTTTCATACTCCTTCAACTAAAATAAACCCTGTGCCCACTAGCAGTCACTCCTCTTTTCCCTCTTTCAGTCCTAGGCACTCATTAATCTGCTTTCTGCCATTATGGATTTGAATATTTTGGACATTTCATATGAATGGTACACCTCCAAGATGAGGTCTTTTGTGACTGGCTCCTTTCACTTAGTATGTTTTCATGGTTCTCCCATTTCGTAAATAGTACTTTATTTTCATTTTATAGCCAAGTAACAGGCTACTGTATGGATGTGCCACATTTTATGTTTACATTAACCAGTTGATGGACACTTGGGTTGTGTCCGCTTTTTGGATATTATAAATAATGATGCTATGAATATTTGTACACAAATGTTGGGTGGATACATGTTTCCATTTCTCAGGGGTACATCCTGGAGAGAACTGCGGGGTCATATGGTAGCTCTATCTTTAATTTATTGAGGAACTGGCTAAATCTTCCTAAGCATGTCCCATGATGAACTTCCCTGGAATCCTCCCAGCAAGTGCCACTTTGTATAAGGCTTTATTTCTTCAGTCCCCAGAGTGTTCCCTAGGTAGTTGAAGCCTATAGGCTCATAGGAAAGATTAGACATCATGTAGCCTGGCTCTAACACATACAGCTGCTGGCAGACACTAATGCAGGGGTTCTCAACCTGGCTGCATTTTGGAATCACCTCAGGGACTTTAAAACCCATGGCTGTCTGAGCCCCACCTCCAGAGATTATGATCCAACTGGGGTGTGGCATGGACATTAAGACATTTAAAAATCTCCCCAGTTCATTCCAATATGTAGTCAATGTTGAAACCATCATTAATGTTAGAAATGTAAGATGTGATTGCCATTTATTATTTATTTATTTATTTATTTATTTATTTATTTATTTATTGGTACTGGGGATTGATCCCACCCAGGGGCATTCTGCCTCTGAGCTACACCCCAGCCCTACTTTATTTTTTTATTTTGAAACAGGGTCTTGCTAAGTTGTAGAGGGCCTCACTAAGTTACTGAGGCTGGCTGTGAACTTGTGATCCTCCTGTCTCAGCCTCCCAAGTAGTAGGATTACAAACGTGCACTACCACACCCAGCTTCATATATTTAAAAATTATTGATGAGTTACCTGTATCTGGAGAGGCCCAGCCCAGAACCCCTGGCCACCCTTGGTTAGGGTCTAGACTATGGCCCGTTGACTCCATTACAGGGTGACCTGCGGGCCACCCCTTCCAGACCAACTGAGGCAAGAGGACACACACCTGGCCAGTGCATCGCTCTTGCCCTGAGAGCCAAGCCTTGAACTGCTTGGGGGGCATCCTCCTGGCAGGAAAGACAAACCTGCTCTAAATGTGCCTGTGCTCTCTAGTACAGGAGACGCAGTCTACCTGCAGGTCTGTAATTCCAGTACTTAGGAAGCTGAGACAGGAGGATCACAGGTTCACCACCAGCCTTAGCAACTTAGTGAGGCTCTCAGCAACTTAGTGAGACCCTGTTTCAAAATAAAAAATAAAATTGGGCTGGGAATGTAGCTCAGAGGTGGAATGCTCCTGGGTTCATTCCCAGTACCACAACAAATAAATACATAAATAAATAAAAAGGACTGGAGCCGTAGTTTGGAGATAGAATTTCCCAGGTTCATTCCCCAATACCAGAAAAAAAAAATTCATGCATTTTTATCAGGGAAGGTTAACACCTTTCATTTTATTTTAGTCAAAATATTTTGAGATGTTTATAAATTGTTCTAAGGATGAATGCAAAATCTCTGGAAAATCTTCCATAAATAATGTTCCCTTTACTTGTATGCCCACACTTGGAAGCACTGTACCTGTAGCATTTCTTTGCACACCAATTTTATTACTGTTGTATTGATTAATGTATAGAAAATGAATGTGGCGTCAAGGAGACACCAATGAAAGGATAGGGACTTCGGGCATGTATATATATATATATATATTTTTTTTTTTTTTTTTTTTTTTTTTGCGGTACTGGGGATTGAACGCAGGGGCGTTCTACCTCCGCGCTACGCCCCCGGCCCTATTTTTTATACTTTATTTTGAAACCGGGTCTCACGAAGTTGCGGAGGACCTCACCAAGGAGAGAGAGAGAGAGAGAGAGAGAGAGAGCGAGCGAGCTGAGGCTGGCCACGAACCCGGATCCTCCGGTCTCCGCCTCCCAAAGTACTGGGATTACAAGCGTGCGCCACCACGCCCGGCACAGGCATGTATATTTTGAAAGCAAAAAGTCAACAGGTTCTATAGTGTCATAAATATTTATAGCATTCATCAATTTTAAGGGCTTCTAGTTATTCGACTCACACTGTTTTGTTAATGCCTACATAGTCATTATTGTAATTATCTCAAGGATCATAAAAGGTTTATAAAAAGTGTTAGTATATTAATATGA
>PVJS01025775.1:7500-27558 GCA_004027185.1 Glis glis
GATCCTCCTGTCTTAGCCTTCCAAGTACAGGGATTACAGGCTGAAGTCTCAGACTTTCTGACTCCAATCTGAGGGATCCACTTGGTCTTGCTGCCACCTAGGACCATGTTTCTATCAGTAAGTTCCCCCAATGAATTTGGAATCCTGGCTCTGTGGGATTTTCTTCAGTCTCACAGCACTGCATACAAGGACAGCCCCAAGTCACCCCTGGGTTTGGAGCAGACATTTATCCTACTGCAGTAAGGGTGGGCAGCATCTTGCCACTGCCATGGGGTGGCCATTACCGCGGACAGTTCAACTGGTCATCGATGTGCAGCTGGCTACGGATGAGAGGATAAAGAAACCAGAAGAGTTCTAACTTGAAAGAGACATGCATCTTTTATCCTCTCTTAGGCTCTGACCTGGCTGAGGAAGTGGAAGCCCAGGATACCACTCTAGAAACACTGGTTTGCTGCTTTGTGTAGCAGGGGATGAAAGAACTAGAAGAGGAAACAGGTGTGAGCTATCATCTCAGAGCAGAATGGGATGCAAAGATCTGGACTTGTTAGGAGAAAAGGAGTAAGGAAGAAAATGAGACTGAAGTGGTGAGGATGTAGAACCCCTACCTATGAGCCTTGGGTAAGTGCTCACATCAGTGCACCGCAAGGCAAAAACACAGCATGTGTGGACACAAGAGGGCGGCCTCCTGTTCAAGCAACTGTAACTGTTTGGGACTAGACTGCTGAAGAATTGCTAGATATTGCAAAGATTTTTAAACCACTGCCCATGAGCCAGTTGACTCATGACTGCCTGGATGGCAAGACTCTGGGACACAGGAGGGAATGGCATTTCTCTGGCAGGATAATAAAGCTGAGGAAATGAGTAATATTACCACTCATTAGGTAGACTTCTTAGAGCCGGGCATGGTGGTGCACGCTTGTAATTCCAGTACTTGGGAGGCTGAGACCAGAGGATCTGGGTTTGCTGCCAGTCTCAGCTACTTAGTGAGACTCTTCACAACTTAGTGAGACACTGTTTCAAAATAAAGAATAAAAACTAGGGCTGGGGGTGGAGCTCAGAGGTAGAATGCCCCTGGGTTAAATCCCCAGTACCAAAAAAAAAAAAAAAAAAAAGGTAGACCTCTCAGACAGTATCTACCTAATGCTCCCAGATCCAAGAAAATTGTTTCTTTACAGACTGGGCCTGAGAGAAGTATGGCCAAATGAAAGGGATCTGCAAGAACAGATACCCCCATAAAAAAGCAAAGAGGAAGCCCTGGACATTCCGTGGGAATTGAGCATGTGGCAGGCTACTTGCGCCCAGGTCTTTCAAGGACCTGCTAGAGCCTTTTATTGGGGGAGGGGTGCTGGGGAATTGAACCTAGGGGCATTTCACCTCTGAGCTATACCCCCAGTCCTATTTCATTTTTTATTTGGAAACAGAGTCTTGCTAAGTTGCTGAGAGCCTCACTAAGTTGCTGAGGATGGCTTCGAACCTGTGATCCTTCTGTCTCAGCCTCCCAAGTACTGGGATTTTAGGCATGCACCATCATGCCCTGCTCTGCTAAATCCATTTTACAGCTGCAATCAGAAACAAACTGTTATAGAAGCCCTTGAGAATGGTTCAGTCCTTTTCTCTCCCTCCTCAGCCCAATTGTGAGACAGGATGTTTATCATGTGGGCAAGGCTACTGGCTACCTGGGAGAGGCTAAGTGTGGTCAAGACAGTGTGTACCTTGTCACAAAACCTGACAAGAAAAAGCAACAAATAGAAATGGGAGATAAAAATGGGGTGCAGGATGAGATATCAAGAAATCAGATGTAGCATGATTTGCTTTGTGCTGGTACCCCTAGAGAAAGGCTAAACAACCTAATACGATCTTGGTAGCCTTGTGGGATGAACGTAAGTCCAAACAAGTTCCAAACATTCCCCTCTGCTCCTCCTATCAGGGAAGGAAAGAAATGTCTGGACTCCTGCACTGTCAGCTATGCAAGATGGATTCCCTCCACTCCTCCAAATTAGGAGTGGGGCCATGATCACCCAAGAGTAAGGTGACCAGAGGCCTCACATGCAACTCACTATCTTGGTTGTCCAAGACCATGGCTCTGGTAGATACGAATACTAAATGTTCACTGATCCACAGCAACCCAGAGTGTTTCCTGGTGACCCTGGGCAGTTACTGATGGATATGGGAGTAAGACCATCAGAGTAAAACAATTACTGTTACATCTAGGAATTGGCAGAGTGCCCCCCACTCCTTATTTGGAACCAATTTCCCCGGTCCCTGAAAACATACTAGGGATGGATATTCCATTAGGAGAGACATTACAGGATCTCGGTGAGGGAATTTTATTACAAAGTGTAGATTGTAAAGTCAACATTAAAGGGGAAGAAATATGGGACCCTGCTAGCCTTCCCACTTTGTACTGTAAAGCAGGCAGTACAAGCTGTCGGTGGACATGCTGAGATTGGAGAGACGATGAAAGAATTAGAGCAGACTGGGATTTTTTGGCTTGCCCATGGTGACTTCCATACCTTTGTCTGGCCAGTGCAATAGCCGGATAGAACTTGGAGAATGACTTCAGACTCGCAGCTTGAGTTTGTCTTCACTTGGGAGAGAAGGCAATGCGACATTCCTCACTGATACCACCTGGCTCCATTATAGAGATCACATAACACTAACTGGTGAAGATTATACTCACAGGAAAATGACTATGTGCTCACCTTCACACGAGGGGGTGGGCACCAACCCCAGTGAGATTCAGAGCCCTTGACCATCCATGAAGCTCAAGTGCAAGATAAATGGGCCCAGAACATACAGCCCCAACAGTAAAAGACGTGCAGGCCTTTGGAGGGCTCCTGGATTATTGATTGAACTGCATTCCTCATCTAGCTCAATGCCTATGCCCAACAAAGATTTCAATAGCCCAGGTGCAGGCACTGGGTAACCTCTACCACATGTGCTCATGCAGTTAAATGTCACCAGAATAGTAGATGGCATGAGTTGGGCTCTTTGCAAGAACAAAGACAAAAGTCACATCTAGGTTTTTGGTCACAGCTTTGGAAGGGAGCTAAAATGAGATAAATCCCTTTAGAACAGAACTTTCTAGCAGTATACAATGCCCTGCTACAGGTGGGGCCACTGACTAAGACTTTACCAGTCACAATGTGAACTGGTCTACCTTAAGGGATAGGTAGATGCCCATTTCACCAGCTCAATCTCCTATAGTGCAGAACCCTACTTTTAAAAAGTGGCATGTATATTTCCAACAGCTTCTTTACTTCCAAGCCGCAGGCCGCGTTAGGCCCAGTTACCTAAGAAATCACCTTGGGTGGTGGCTCCAGTGCCTCTCATCTCAGAGTGCAAGAGGTGGTGACCCTTTACCTGGAAATGCTTGTTATTCAGATGGGCCAGAAGGGGGAGCCCGAGTGTCTGGACTGCTGCTGCAGTACAACCTGCCACTGATCCTATCTGGTTTGAGATAGGAGGAAATCAAAGCAGCCAATGGGCAAAATTATAGTCCTCACGAGCCATGGCTACTGGTTGTCTCTACTGTCAACTGGGCAGTGTGCTGAGGCTTTACACTGTGTATGGCACAATGGCAAGTGGGGCAAAGGTCTACAGGCCTTCTGTCAGGCTTTCCTAGCAAGAGAGCTAATCTAGCTGTCACCATCAAAGATCTTAAGAAGTTAAGTGTGATGTATGGGTACCTACGCCAGACTGACAGTGACCAGTACTCATTCCACAGGACATGCTGCGTAGGACTGGGCCCAAATACATGTTGTCTCATGGCGCTTCCATCAGCCATATAACCCCAGGCAGCAGGGTTGGAAGGGAGAAAGAACAGCTTCTTAAAGCAGCAGATATGGGCCCTAATAGGCAGATCCATTGGGGGGTAAAGTGGTTTATTCTCTCCAGATGGGTCAGGTATTTCTTGCCACAATGTAAGGAGTCTCTGACCCTTCTAACATGGCCCCTGTTGATCCTGTTGGACTCTGAACCTGTGGCCATGACTCATGCCCTGAATGGGCAAAAGGAAATATCTGTAGGTGCTACAGTTGACCTCTTGGTCTGGCATGCCATTGAGTCGTTAGTTTTAGGAATCACTCATGGACCCCGTCCTGTTGGCCAACATGAGTGGTACGTGCTATGGCACCGGCCTCTAGCTGCCACCATGTTATCTAACAGAGGTGATGCCACTAGTGGTGTTTTGCTGGATGGTTCAGATTTAGCTTTGTAAGTCCCTACTAAACATTTATTTTTCCATCCATGGCTGTGGGTTTTTTGGGGGGAGGGTGGCGAGGAAGGGGTTGGTTGGTGTTTTGTTTTGCTATTTTTGCTGTTTTCCTTAGAATCTGGGATGTTAGCAAGATAAAATGCTGTGTGTACATCCCTGATGTCACACACCTTATGTGACCTATGAACACCCAAATTAATGATTTGTCTGATCCTTATTTCTCCTATAGGAGACACACTAGACCATGGTCTGGTTCCTGGGGCTTCTGGTGGCAAAACTGGTTATTCCTATCATTTGCATAGTTGTTCTGTGTCCCTCTTCCTGCATGTGCTTCTGCTGCAATCGTAGCATGTCACCTACACAGTGCTGAAACCATCCTCCAGCTCAAGGCACACCGTAGAAGGCAGAGCAGGTGCAGGAGATTGCAAGAGCTGGTTAGGAGGGGTGGAATGTACGGATTCAGTTTGACATGGCTAAAGCCATCTTGGGTCATAAAACCATGACTGCCTCTGAGTAACCCTGGTCAGTTCCCCCTGCATAGTTTCCCAGGAAACTATAAATAAACAAAACCATTACAGTGGTATGTGGAACTTTATGACTGGACCTGGTGCCAGACTCTTTGATATTAACTTGAGATAAGCCAGGTACAGTCCTGCTCGAATAAAGTGACTTTTGTCCCAACCACTTTATATTTACTTTTCTTTCTTTTGCTTTTGATTGCAGGGCTGAGGATCAAATTCAGGGTGTTTCACATGCTAGGCAAGTGCTCTACTACTGAGCTAAATCCCCAGCCCATTCACTTGATCTTGCTGCCTCCCATGACCATGTTTCTGTCAGTAAGTCCCCCAATAAACTGCCCCGTGCAATCCTAGATCTGTCTCTTTTCTTCAGTTTCAAAGCACCTTGAAGCTGGTTCTCATACACTGAAATCAGGTTGTTCCAGAACAGATATCTATGAAGCCATACAAAGGACTTAAAACATAATACTGAGCCAGGCATGGTGGTGCATACCTGTAATCCCAGTACTTGGGAGGCTAAGGCAGGAGAATCACAGGTTTAAATCCAGCCTCAGAAACTTAGTGAGGCTGTCAGCAACTTAGCAAGACCCTGTTTCCAAATAAAATAAAATAGGTCTGGGGTGTAGTTCGGTGTATGCCCCTGGGTTCAATCCCTAGCACCACACAACAACAACAATAATAATAATAAATAGTACTGCATTGCTTTAAAATGTGCAAAAGCCAAGTATTTGCTAAACTGACAAGCATATGAAAGGAAAAGGAAAAGGAAAAGATGTGCATAAAAAAAAATGAACTAGGGGTTGGGAATGTAGCTCAATGGTAGAGAACTTGCCTAGCATGCATGAAGCCCTAGGTTTGATCCCAGCACTTTAAATAAAAAGAAAAGGAACTGAATGTAAGTTCTCTAAAATATTAATAATGGTTATGTTTTGGTGGTAGAATTTTTCTACTTTTCTCTTGTTTAGAATTTATGAATTACTCGTCTTTATTGTGAAAAATTAGTAATATGCAAAAGAGAGAACACGCTTTACATTATAGGTATCGGTGTAAATGTTTGATTTCACTTTCCAAATTGTGAAAGTAAAAACCAAGTCTTGCACGACTTTTTTTCTTTCACAGCACCTAATACACAGTATCTCACCCCTCCAGATACCAAGGAAACATTTGTTGAATGAATGTCAAAACTTAGCTCCTTCACCATATGCCATCTTTCTTGAAATCCCTATATTTAATCCTTGTACTTCTTTGAATTAAGGTAATGAAGGCTCCTGTTAAACCAAAAGTATGTTTTCCAGAAAATGTATCAAGGGAGCCAGTAGAATGTCACATCCCATAAAGCCCCCTTTCTGTTCCTGAAAACCTAGCCAAGTTAAGGCTACAATGAGAGCTAGCCTGGCTGGAAAGTCCAGATACATATTATCTGGAAGGACACTGGCTTCTCTTGCTCACGCTGGGAACTAGGGCAAGTTAATGTTATCTGGAGAAAGCTACTTTCTTGCGTGTGCACCAGGACAGTTGTTCCTTGGGAGGGTGGTCATACAAACAAAGCGAGCTGAGGCTGATGGTGTCACTGCTCCTGGGGACATGAGGAACTGAGGGCACTGTGGAAAGGATACGTGTCACTTGTCCAGGGGCCACCGCTGGACAAAACACCCTGAGGGAGAGGAGGCGCTGCTTTGCAGAGCACCATTCGAGACAGAGGTGCTACCTGTCAGTCAGCCTGTCACCACTGAACTCTTCTTGGAGCAGTCACTGATCTCACGTTAGCTTTCCCAGTAAATCACATGTCTCACACACTGTCTCTGAGCACTTTTTTGCCTTTCCATGACCTACCCCACTGCCCTGGCACAACAGGGCTATGGCTATGATGGTAATACACTCGGTACCTTATTTTATCAAAATGCAAGGCTGCCTTAGGAGCGCATTAGGAATGGGACAGGGGAGGAAAAAAACGAATTTTATTGAGGGGGAAAAAAGTGAGGTTAGTGATTTTTAGGATAAAGAAAGACATATTCTAGTGTCTTGTCTCATAGTCCAGGGGCCTGCAGAGACGGAGGCTTGGGGAGGGGCTTTGTTCAAACTATGTCAGCCCCTCCTGTTTTGATATACTGTCCATGGCATGTGCGAGAAGGAGTGGGGAACACAGGGAGAGGTGACTACAGGGACAAAATTGCAAAGGCATCTATTTGTCAGATGTTGGGCCTCAGTGAAGTACCATGGTAGATGACTAAGGAAAGAGCAAACATTGCATAATGTTGCTCTAAAGGATATTCACCATTTGTATCTTATTCACAAATTCACTTTGACATTCCTGAGTACGTGTGTGTGTGTGTATACCCTTATCAATACATATATACCCTAATCAATACAATACTTATGTACATTGATAAAAGATGTTCTTAAAATTCCCCTTCGAATTGGTCTTAATATCTTACTGATTCCCTCATTAATGAGTGGGGAACTCTTATACATGTCTTCATTTTATAAATAATAAAATTACATGTTAGCATTATATATACATATTTTTTCAGTACTGGGTTTGAACCCAGGAGTATTCTACCTCTGAGCTACATGCCCTGCCTTTTTTATTTTTTATTTACTTTTTGTTTCTTTTTGTTTTGAAACAAGGTCTCACTAGGTTGCTGAGAGTCTCACTACTTGCTGAAGCTGGCCTCGAACCTGTGATTCTCCTGTCTCAACCTCCCAAGTGCTGAGATTATAGGTGTGTATCACCATACCCAGCTAGCACCATAGATATTTCTAAGAACATTTTTATTCATCAGCAAGATTCAAAATTAAAGTCTCAACTTTCCAAACAATATTATCTCACTTTCAAAATGGTATCAGTTCTGCAATAAATCTAATTTCCCAAATTTAAATAGGAAAAATGTACCAATCAGAAAATTTCAAAGGAGGTTTTGAAAAGAATAAATTGTCAATTGCTTTAAAATCAGATCTTCAAATAAAAAGAGAGATTAAAAGCAAACCGATCAGGAGAGCATGAAGAGAACAAAATAAAAGGACGATCAATGCTAAAAATCTATGATTCTAATACCAATCCTAGGCAAAGGTCAATAGTGCAATTAGCTATATAGATGACTTCTTAACATTTAGAAAAAAAATTGATCATTAGCCCAGAATTATTATTGAGGCAAGAATTACTGTGGAACCTGATCCATATAACCACCTTGTTAACACAGAGTAGGAACTCAATAAATACTTGCTTGGCTGATCCATACTTACAGAAGATGATATACAAAAATGCTTTTATCCCCCAGAACATTTACATTTCTCCCTTAAAAGTGTATCTTCAAGCATTCCATAATCCTGGTTCTTAAAAAAATAAAAATCAAGGCATCGGGTAGAATAAAATGTAACTTGATCTGTACTGTGTTTTACTTCCTGGATATTTTATAATTAAAGTTTACAGTGATTTAAAATGCCAGTAGAATAGAGCAGATCTTACATTGGTATGTATTATTTACACCAAAGACAATGAATATTTCAGCGTCTACCCTAGGTAAAATCTTAGGTAATGCTTATCTTTGGTTTCCTGTTCTCTCCTTCAGCTCCATGTCAGCACTACTTTTGACCACAGACCCCTTTCTTGGACTTCTCTTCAATGTGCAGGAATTGCCCTACCCTACCCAGGCTCATCATTCCCATTTGATCTCCAATACTGTAACCTATAGGCTTCCACCCTTGCCAAAACTTTATTGAATTCTGTTTGCTTAGTTGTAGGAAAGTTGGGGTCTCGGCTCCTTTCTCCTAATTTCCTTTCTTGCCTGTACCCAACCCAACCCCCAAGGGAAATATTGAAGATTGTCTGAGCCCAAGTTAGGCCAAGTTTACTGTTGAGCAGATTTACTGTGTGGCTGATTAAAGGTCATGCTCTTCTCTTTTTTTCCCAAGACACTAGCTCAGTCTAGATCAACCAAGAGCCTGATTCAGGTTCCCAGCCCTCTCTCTCTCTCTCTCTCTCTCTCTCTCTCTCTCTCTCTCCCTCTCTTTCTTTATATTCTTTTATGTGAGCAAATCAGATAAGATCTGAAAACAAACTTGAGAATAGAATTGTCCACAGTCTCAAAGGAATCTAACCTTCCATAGTTTTGATTGAACCCTTCACCATCAGTCTCAAGAGAAGAACTTAAGGCAAAACAAATGCAAAGGGGTGGGAGAGCTATCTTTATTTTCAGGGAAGCAGCTTGTAGAAAATCCAATCAAAACTTTAAAAAGGAGGGAGCACACTCATTTTATACTAAAAACCACATCTTCATGGTTTGCAAACTGTTTCCTTCTTAAAAAAATAAAGCCTTCCTTAAACAAACAACTGAACAAACAAAAAAAGTTAAAAAGGGAAATTAATCAGACAACTCAAATTTTATGTTTTACTTAGTAATAATAAGTCAGATATTCATAAAATCTTCTCTGTAAAGAAAGCAGAAAAGATACCTGGTTAGTGGTGGAAATTCATCCTGGGAGTGGAATGAAGAGGTAGCCACCATACATATACAGATATGTAAAAACTGTCTAATGAAATGTTTTTGTTTAACCTACAAGATAATAGACTGATCAACTGAAAGGAAATGACGAACAGAGGCAAATATTCTGCTACCAAAAGTGCATCTTCCCCAGGAAGGACCAGGAGGACTGGTCTCTGTCATGGAGTTCAGCTGAGAATCTCTAACACAGGAGTACTCTACAGTACTGGCACTTTCTTTTCTTTTCTTTTCTTTCTTTCTTTCTTTCTTTCTTTCTTTCTTTTCTTTCTTTCTTTCTTTTTCTTTCTTTCTTTATTTCTTTTTCTTTTTGGTGCTGGGGGTTGAACCCAGAGACATTCTACCTCTGAGCTACACCCCCAGCTCTATTTTATTTTTTATTTCGAAACAGGGTATCACTAAGTTGCGGAAAGCCTCGATAAATTGCCGAGACTGGCAGCAAGCCTACGATCCTCCTGTCTCAGCCTGCCAAATCCTGGGATTACAAGCATGTGCCACCACACTTAGCAGTACCGGCACTTTCATGAGTATATTTTTATTATTTTCTAACTTCTGTGGAGATTTTTTAAAAGATAGCGCAAAAGGGATACGTAATATAAATGTGGAGTTTTAACTTGGACTTTGCCCACGTTTAGCAATTAGACTTCAGTTAAATTACTCAATTTACAAAGAGGAGATTAATTTAACTGACTCAGGAGAAAATGATGACAAACAGGTATGAAGAACTCCATTTACTAAATATCAACGTGACCAAGGTTTGGCAATTTTTATTATTTTCATGTACAGACAACTCGACGGTATATATTTAACCCAGTTTAGTGGTAAGTTTTTTAGCCTTTGCCTGAAACATTTCATTTCTTTCCTTTTTCTTTCTCTTTTTTTGGGGGTGGGGGCTTGGACATGCTAAGTATGTGTATACCACTGAGCTACACCATTTATACTGAACTTAAGAACCATTTAGTTTCTTAATCCTGAAAACCTAACAATGCTTTCTTAGCAACACGATGCTAGCCAAGGCCTCTTGAGTTTTCCTGAGGCCAGTATAGACAAACCTGTTTAAAGGAAGGCCATCTCTGAAAGCATCAAGGTGTAATTCATAGCAAAAGGATTGTGACATTTTATTTCAAGGTAAAACACACATAGGAAGAATGAACAGAATAATCTTCAGAAGCCTCAAATTCAAATTACATTCCATTGCTTCTCACCACCACCCCCATCTTATTCCTATGTTCTATTGAGCAAATAATTCCTTCATTCACTCCAATCTCTCTCTCTCTCTCTCTCTCTTTTTCTTTCTTTCTTTTTTTTTTTTTGGGGGGGGGGCAGTACTGGGGATTGAACCCAGGGGCATTCTACCTCCGAGCTACACTCCCAGCCCATTTTTTATTCTTTATTTTGAAACAGGGTCTCACTAAGTTGCGGAGGCCTCACTAAGTAGCTGAGGCTGGCCACAAACCTAACATCCTCCCGTCTCAGCCTCCCAAGTACTGAGATTACAAGCATGCACCACCACACCTGGTTCCAACCTCTCTTTAATCAGTTGCTCCCTCCTATAAACTCTCTCTCAAAACCTGTGGTTGTTTTTTTGGGGGGGTACTGGGATTGAATCCAGGGGTATTCTACCTCTGAGCTACACCCCCAGCCCTATTTTATTCTTTATTTTGAAACAGGGTCTCACTAAGTTGTGGGGGGTCCTCACCAAGTTGCTGAGGCTGGCTGTGAACCTTCGATCCTCCTGTCTCAGCCTCCCAAGTACTGGGATTACAAGCATGTGCCACCACGCCCAACTTTAAAATCTGCTTCTTATTATTCCTACACCCAACGACTTCACTCCCCCCAAAAAAATCAAATACATACAAAAGAAAGTAAGAGACTTCCATGACCTATCACCTATATTCCTCCTTTCTGTCCACTCCCTTCCCAACTTTTTTTTTCCTAGAGTATTTTTTTTTTTTTTTGGTGGCATTGGGGGTTACCCAGGGGCATTCTACCTCCAAGCTACACCCCCCGCCCTATTTTATTCTTAATTTCAAACAGGGTCTCCCTGGGTTAATGAGAGTCTCATTACTTGCTGAGGTTGTCCTCGAACCTGCAATCCTCCTGTCTCAGCCTCCCAATCCCAGAGTATTTGAAGTAAATTTTTCATCGTATCAGTTCACCACTGTCTCTTCATACACTGAATTTTTGAAGTTTTAGCTTCATTCAAGAAAAGAGAAAAGAGGTCAGGCATGGTGGCGCAAGCCAGTAATTGGAGTATTTGGAAAGCTGAGACAGAAGGATCACAGGTTGGAGGCCAGCCTCAGCAATTCAGCAAGACCCTCAACAACTTAGCAAGACCCTGTTTCAAAATAAAAAATAAAAAGGGTTGGGGGTGTAGCTCAGAGGTAGAATGCCCCAGGTTCAATTCCCAGGAAAAACAGAAAGAAAGGAGAGATTTGTAGCTGACAGATATCCAGGAACATAATGTGTCTGCTTAACACCAAGAGCTTTCAGTCTTTAGGAATTTTTTAAAATTTTCTATTTTCCTTCCTTTCATAAATTGCTTTTAAATTTCATAGTTGTATTGAATTCAATGATTTAAATTCAAATAGAACTTTTTAGGCTGAGTTCTGAACTAATAAAGAGTCTCAAATACAATTAATTAACTTTTTAGACTGAGTTCTCAACTAATAAAAAGTCTCAAATACAATTAATTAACTTTTAGACTGATTTCTCAACTAATAAAGAGTCTCAAATACAATTAATTAACTTTTTAGGCTGAGTTCTCAACTAATAAAGAGTTTCGAATACAATTAATTTTTAAAAATTTACTCCTAGAGCAACAAAATTACTCTTAAACCAACAAAAATTTAATATATGAATAGTAAATAAGGACCTGGATTATTTTTTTGCCACCATGCTTAATTCACATATTCCCAGGATATCTCACAATTCAGTATTACTCTAAAGTGATTTATTATTTCAGTTTTATATTCTTGTGTAAATTATCTTATAATATGACAATTCAACTCAATACATATTATTTTGTATGTACGTGTGGTACCAGGGATTGAACTCAGGGGTGTTCTACCTCTGAGCTACACCCTCAGTCCTATTTTTCATTCTTTATTTTGAAACAGGGCCTCACTAAGTTGCTGAGGCTGGCCACGAACCTGCGATCCTTCTGTTTCAGCCTCCCAAGTACTGGGATTACCAGCATGTGCCACCACGCCCGGCTCACCCCCAGCCCTTTTAAAAATACTTTTTATTTTAAAACAGAGTCTCACTAAGTTACTACGTGCTGGCCATCAACCCTGTGATCCTGCTGTATCAGCCTCCCAAGTACTGAGATTGCAGGCGTGCACCACCGCGCCCAGCAAAACATATTAATTTATTCACTCTTAGACATCTGGATTATCAAGAAGTCACTATTCCAGCAGAAATGTTCACTTCTGTTGATAATATTTAGAAGGCCCTTTAAGTATTTGTTTGAAGAGCCAGTTTTAAAGTTTAGATTCAACTTTGTTTTGTTGCTGTTGTTTCACTTTAAGAAAATTATCAAGTTATGGATCTTTTTCTATCATAGATAAGCCTGCGTTAGATTTAGGGAATCGCCAGTAAGCCTCTGGGATGCTGGGAAGAAGAATGTCTGCTGCAAGTTCTCTGTGTGGTCTCATCTTCAGGTCTTTACTTGAGCTTGAAACTCTCACCAAAATCACCTTTTAACTCCCTTCCACCATTCAAATATTACTCATCCTTTAAAACTCCTTCCCAAAGTCTCATCTCCATCATGAAATCCTCCTAGATACTTGAGATCTTCATTCATTTCCTCATTTCTCTGCAGCACAGGGCTCTAATGTAAACCACAAAAGCCAGTAATTTGGGGGGGGGTATTGGGGATTGAACCCAGGAGAGTTCTACCTCTGAGCCGCTCCCCCAGCCCTATTTTATTTTTTAGTTTGAAACAGGGTCTCACTAGGTTGCTAAGAGTCTTGCTACATTGTCGAGACTGTCCTCGAACCTGCAATCCTCCTGTCTCAGCCTCTCAAGTACTGCGATTACAAGCATGCGTCACCACGCCGGGCCTAAAAGCCAGTATTTGACTGTTGTCTCCCTGCAGTGACTGTGAGAGCAGAGGACAGGGAAGGTGTCTTAACCCTTTTAAGTGCTTTCAAAGCTTTGCATAGTACTATACTAGACTCTCAATAAATTATTGATTAATTATTATATAGAGACAAGTCTTATGAGTCCAAGGGAAAATAGATGAAATTTATATTCAAGCATTATAGTGCCTCCCAAGTCATAGTGAAACAGTTATTATGCACTCCATTTAAAGATACTGGTATAAAAATAGTTCTTTATCAGTTATTCCTAAGGCCACCTAAGTTTGTACCTTATATACCCTCAGGATTTTATATCTTCTGGTTCATATCAATGGGCCTTCCAGCCTACTTTACTAGAAAGCAGTCTGAGGAAGACTGAGTGCTTTTGCTTTATTTGGTAGGTGTAAATCCAGGACATGGAGGATGAGGACAAAAGAAGTGGCAGGCAAGGATAGGCAGCGATGCACAGCAGCTCTATGGAAAAGCTGCCATGGGACAGGTGGTCAGTGAGCAGGAGGAGGGTGATTCATCCCTCCGGATCCTGTTTCTCCTAGCCAAAGATCCTACTGAATGTAAACACCCGCCTTTTGCATTGCATCATCTAGATACTTTAGCAATCATTTGAGAAACTGGATACCATGCTCTTGGTGTAGTGTTTCATCAAAGTTCCAAAGTGATGAGAGGAATCAGGAACTCCAGATGTGTGACTGGCACGGCAACTGCAAAGAAGAACATCCTGGACCAAGACTGGCTGCTCTGTGGAGTGCAGGGATCTGAGGAAGTGCATAGTATACGACGTCCATTATATGTAGATGCCTACCATAAGGTTCAGAGGACAGGAAGAACATCTCCCACTTTCTCTGAACTCTCCCAGAATTCTCAGAGGCAGTACAATATGTTAGCTACAGCAATCAAATGGCACCCCAACTCCCAGCTTTCATTCTGTGTGGATAGAACAAGGATCTTTGCTCCCTTCAACGGAATTACATTGTAGTATGTTCAGATACAGAGGGATTCCTTCTGACCAGCTATACCATAGAGGAGTGAGCTGTGGAAACTAGCTTCTCTATATTCCTTTAAGACATGATATATAAACTATCTATAGCTTAAATAAAAATTTATTCCATGGCAACTATATACATTTATCAGAGGATTCAAATATGCAGCTCCCACAAGGAAGTAGGTAATTGGCAAACTGTTCCTCATAAGAATCCTAAGAGAGAGCAACTCATTTCAGTTTCTCTGTTCAATGGCAACTTTCCATTGTAGACTCAGCCCCTTTGGGGATGGAGTAAGCCAGTTCTAGTCTCATCCAGGGAAACAGGTACGTTTTGCAGGGCATGAAGCGCGGATGTGAATGGAGGCCATGCCTACAAGCCGCCTGCACCTTTTCTTTCTACCTCCTGCTCAGATCCACACCTGGAGGAGCCTCTTGAATACTTGTGTGGGCACTCTAACCCTTTCGTTTAAGGGGTATGTATATAGGAGTGATATAAAGAGGACAGATAGAAGGAAGAGATACTGCAGGTTCTGATGTATATTCCAGGCTATTTGGTCAAGGAATTCAGGGGTAACAGAAAGCCATAGCACCAGCTAGAAGAACGGCCATCCTAAGGAAATCACAGAATTGTGGATCTTGCTATGAGTAGTTGAGAGCAATGGACTTAACTCTGCTCCTTCCCATGAGTTTCTAGAGATGGCATTACTAATTGCCTGCAGATAACACACTGGCCTTTGTGGATGGATGATTACATATCTTTTTTTTTTTTTTGCGGTACCAGGGATTGAACCCAGGGGCGTTTTACCTCCGAGCTACACCCCTGGCCCTATTTTTTATACTTTATTTTGAAACCAGGTCTCACGAAGTTGCAGAGGGCCTCACTAAGTAGCTGAGGCTGGCCGCGAACCCGGATCCTCCGGTCTCTGCCTCCCAAGTACTGGGATTACAAGCGTGTACCACCACACCCAGGGATTACATATACTTCTCATGAGAGATCAAATTTGGACTTTGCTGTGTAGCACTTTGTTTTGTTATTCTATTATGTAATCTAGCCAGGGAATTCATTATTGACATTCAATAGCTTAGACTGCAGAGCTTATTTTGTGCAAAGAAAAGCCAAAGCAGAATGGGGTAAAGATGTTAGGAATTATATGATAAGAGATTACTAGGAGATAATTATAGCTGCACTTTAAAGTGTGTATTGCAGAATACCTGCTTTGTTTCTTTTGTTGAAGGGCAGTTAGGGAAGATATGAGAATTTAGCCAGTCTCCTAGCTTCATTTCCCATGGAGAGCCCTTGAAAATAATTCACTCCTCTGGCACAAAATGATATCATATATTATTTTGATTACAATTTATGCCATTTTGTGCTTCAATCTGAGTGATTGTCTCTTATGAGAAAGTAGCTAGTGGCTTATTTTATACTCCTCAACTCACACATCTAATTAGATGAACAAAACACAATTAACATCTGAATTTCACACTATTTCAGAAAGAAAAAAAATTCTGCTGAAAGCCAGTCCTGAACCTTAAGAAACAAATTGCCTGTAATTGGAAGAACCCAATGGGGAAAGATTCGAAGCACAATAAGCCTGTAAGGCTTGTTCAAGGTCACCAAAAGAGAAAGGGGCCCCTATATAGGTGCACAGAATTGTCCTGCATCTTAAACTATAGCAACCCTCTATGGAAAATTTCAGCATAAAACTGCTAATAAAAGAAAGGATTCAATATTATGCCTTAAATATTTTATGGCATTTTACTCAAAGTGTACTGGGCAGGTTATGGTCTTTGGCCTTTGTTTCAGAAAACTGAAGCTTCCAGCTATTGCCTTTGTCCCACACAGAGGCCCTGAGAGGCCTAAGCTGCTGCTACTGCAATTGTTCAGGGTGGACAGGCCAGGAAGAAAGACCTGGGCAGGTTGCTTATAGAGTGAGATGTTTATCTCACACTATCTCTGTTTCTGGTCAGACCTAGTATTCTCTTCCAGTCTTTTATTAGCCATATGGCCATAAGCAATTTGCTTTACTTCTCTGACTCAGTGTCCTGGTCTCTTTGAGATAATAAACTTATCCATGGTGGATAAAAGTATTAATTGAAACATTGTAAATAAACACTTTTGACAACCAGTGGGCTCTTAATCTGTTTCCACACCACCTCCTACCTTTTAAATAAAGGCAGAAATGGGAAGCCACACTATTTTACCTTGTTATCTTTGTTGCCTAGAAATTCAAACTCACAGCACAGGAAACAACTCAGAATCTAAGGCTGTAAATGACAGAGCCGGGAATGGAGGATGGCTGCTCCACTCTTTCCTGAGAATTATTTAACTCCAACCCAAAAGATTCTCAAAAGAATGAGCAAGAATTTTTGTTTTAAATTTTAGATATCTATTTAGATATTTTTGCTATTTAGGTAATTGACTTTCTGAACACTTTTTTAGAAATAATCTTTGCTCCACACATTAAGGGATACTTTAATGACACCTTAGGTCTTGGCTCATACTATCATGTAAAAAAATGTATTGGCTAGGATGTGATATTCTTGGCAATTAAAAATAGCCTGGTTTCTGTCCTTTCCATCACTATGCTTAAAGGCTCCTTTCAGCTCTCAAACATGTGTGGTCACTCAACTCTGAACCACACTGAAGAGTTTCACACAGAACTTTAGCTTGGGGATTTCAGAACACATTTTCCTAATAGCTGAGATGGTGCCTTATTCAAAGAGCACTGCAAATGTTTAATGAATATATTACAGAAATGAACCTTTTGTCATCAAACAGCATAAAGTACAAAACATAAAAATTAGGACTTTTCATGAAAGTAAAAATCTCAACATCAATGGTATACTTAATGGCTATGTATATTTGATGCTCTACTAATGATGACTGTAGGGCGTCATCTAAAAGTTGATTTTGCTTGCTGCAACAGAAACCATAAACATGGCCGCCTTCTCATTTATATCTGTGAATATTATGACTCAGGTAGTGCAAGTTAAAATGAAAACCTATCCTGCACTAATATTCAAGTAATAATTATAGTGCAAATGAATGAAAGCTCATTGATAAAGATGAGATTTCATCGGAATTTCATTTCCTTTCTAAAAAGCACTTCATTTTATGTACTCCCAGATCTTTCTTTTCTTTTTTTTTCTTTTGCCACCTTAGTACTATATTTTATCAATAACCAGAAAAATAAAATCTGGTATAAATCAATGTGGGAGTTGAGCTACGTAATTTCTAAAGTTTCTTCCAGATCTAATATTCTAAATGCTATTATAATAACATTTCATAAATAATACAGAGTTAGAGGAGAAAAACATAATCATAGCATCAATGAACTAGCTGAAACACCTAAGGTGTAGAATTCTTTTCAGCATTCCAATCAGGCAATTCTTTGATAGATTTGAATTTACATGGAACTTCATTATTGTTAATGGAATTAGAGTTACCCAAATTAACTGAGGTCCTTAGAGAAAGTAAACAACACACTCAAGATTACGTGTCAATTTAGTGCAGATTTATTAAAATTATCAAATATCAAGGAAGAAACACTTGTAAGTAATCTTATTGGATTTTATTTGTCCCCTCTATTAATGAAGGTTATTTGCTAAGTAGTATTTTTGAGAACTATGTGAACTTAGAATCCCAACGAAAGGAAGTGGTGTCCAGCTCCATCTCCAGTGAGCTGGGGGACTTTACATCACTTACTTTCCTTATCTGTCTGTCTATGTACTTTTCTGTAAAAGTATGGAGTTGAACTAAATGACCTGTAAAGCCCTTTCCAGTTCTAAAATGTTCTTATCCCCCTTAATGAGGGTTTGGTCCTTTTGAAAATTCTAAATATTTTTCAAAGCTTGGCTCATCAAAGCTTTGCCTTTCTAGCAGATCTAAGACTATAATTAGGAATTCAGTGTGTGTGTGTGTGTGTGTGTGTGTGTTTTGCTGGTGATTGAACCCAGAGGCATTCTATCTCTGAGCTACATCACCAGCCCTATTTTATTTTTTATTTTGAAACAGGGTCTCACTAAGTTGCTGAGGCTGACTGTAAACCTGTGATCCTCCTGTCTCAGCCTCCCAAGTACTGGGTGTGTCACTAAGCCTGGCTATTGTTAACTATTTTCAAATTATGTTGATCTTCCTGTTTGTTTTGCTTTTATCTCCCATTTTCTTCATTATGGAACAAGATTTATCTATAATCTTTGGGACAAAGTCGACTGGGTTAAAGATAGACATCTAAAGTAAAACTAGTATATCCACTGGCTTTCCTGTGTCAAATCATATTCTCTCCCTATCTCTAAAATTTCAGACACCTAAAGCTTGAATTTATTTATCCTAGAAGGTCATAGTGTTGGAGTCTGTCTGCCATTTTGGAAACAGTTCGCTTATCTGCCAGCTAAATGAAAGACGAAAATGAGTCAGGTGTGGAGGCACAAGCCTGTAATCCCAGTACATGGGAGGCTGAGACAGAAAGATCACAGGTTCAAGGCCAGCCTCGCCAATTTAGCAAGACCCTCAGCAATTTAGTGAGACCCTGTTTCAAAATAAAAAATAAAAAGGGCTAGGGGTGTATCTGGGAGGTAGAACACCCCTGGGTTCAATCCTCAGTACCAAAAAAAAAAAAAAAATGAGGAAAATGGAGTAGATGTGATAAGAGAAAGGAAGAAGAGATACCACTTAGCTCACTTGGGATATAAAAAGGGGGAATGTCAATTCCTTGGTCCCTGAGAGCCTCACAGTTTACAGTCTTACTTCCCACAAAACCCAAGTGTATTCTATTTTGTGAGATCTCTATTATCACATATCCTCATCCCCTTTATTTGAAGGAATTCAAGTAGGTTTCTGTTCCTCATTTACAAAACAGCTGAGGCTGAACTGGCTGGGGAGACCTTCCAGAGACTGCCTGGAGAGCTGGCATGATTGACGAGGCAGTGAGGAGAAAGCAGCACTTGAAAGGACATCATAGAAATGTGGACAGCCTGGCTTTTCAAGGTTTGCTCGTAGCAATTATATGCACACCCGGCCTGGTCTTAATTGATTCCAAATGCTTCCCAAGAGGCAGACAAGAGACCCAAGGAGACTGGGGGGCTCTGATTCAGGGGAGAAAGGAATGCCCTCCAGCTGGAAGTGTGCTTATCTACCCCACCAGCTACACGGTCTCACACTGACGTACCCTCAGTGAGTAGCAGCGCTCATTGAAGAGCCAGTTTTCTAAGTTTTAGAAACTTAGATTAACTAACTCGTCCAGTTCTAATTTCAGCAGCTACATCAGTACATGGCCAGTTTGTGACTTACTAGCTCTAGATTAAAAAATGCATAATTTCAAGATTGAGAAATCAAGGTCTTTTTTCAGTCTAAAGAAGAAAAAGCTCAAAATTATTGCAAATTTGGAAATTGAAATGTGTGCTAATCCTCCCTCATATCCATGGAATCAAGTGCTCTGAACATGTCAACACACTATGAGGGATTTAATGCCAAGGGGCTTTTTATTAGAGCACTTGTGTCACTTCTTAGGTGTATTTGAATCTTCCTTCTCCCTCTCTCTCCACACACACACACACACACACACACACACAAAAAAAAACTTTTATTGCTTTATTATTTAATAACAACACTTTCAGCTTTTATTTATTTATTTATTTTTTGTGGTACCGGGGATTGAACCCAGGGGCATTCTACCTCCGCGCTACACCCCCGGCCCTATTTTTTATACTTTATTTTGAAACCGGGTCTCACAAAGTTGCGGAG
>PVJS01025776.1:0-27559 GCA_004027185.1 Glis glis
GTGGGGGGAGAGGGTAGAGGGGAGGGGAAAGGAAGACAAGGGGCATATACTCACAGGGCTGTGGGAGGAAGAAGCCTGTCCCATCAGGCAGTGAGACCCAAGAGCCTAGATTGGTCCAACCCAGGCCATCATGCCAGGTTATTAGGGAGATACAAGAGGCCTTGAGACAGGTTAGACCAGAAATACTTGTGTTTGGGGCACTGGGGTTGCTCCTGAATTGGTGAGGAGAGCTGAGCGGGAGAAAGGGAAAGAGCGCGTGCTCCTTCAGCAAGCCCCCTGTGTGGTGGTCGGGCTCCAGGCCAGGGAGACCTGACTTGCAGTGCTTTCTGATTTCCTTGGAGTAAATGCTCTTGTGGCCAAGTTGGAGTGAAATGGCTTAACCTCGGGCATGCAATATTCCTAAGAGTTGCCAGGTGTGGTGGCACATGCCTGTAATCCCAGTACTTGGGAGGCTAAGACAGGAGGATCACAGGTTCAAGGCCAGCCTCAGCAATTTAGTGAGGCCCTTGGCAACTAAGTGAGACCCTGCTTCAAAATAAAAAATAAAATAGAGTTAGGGGTGTGTCTTAGAGGTAGAATGCCCCTGGGTACAATCCCCAGTATTCCCCCAAAAAAGATTCTTAAGAATTTATTTAGCAGTTGGCCCTCAGAGCTGATTTTGGTTGGACCTTGCACATCACAGATTGTGGACTGAAAAAAGGCTTGAAGAGCTTTCTGTGCACTGTGTCAGATGGCCACAAAGTACCAATCCTGAGTCCATTTTACAAATGAGGGGACCGAGGCTCAGCAAATGATGCAAGTTGCTCAGAGTGTCCGAGAAGGGCACGGGAGCACAAGGACTTGACCTCCACATGTCCTGCTGTAAATCTACATGTTTTCCACTGAAGGTAGAGATCGAACCAAAAGCTCACGCCAGCTGGGCCGACCTGCCCACCCTGCTGGGTGAGTGGCCAGCCAGATGGGATCTCAGATCATCCGCAAAGCGAGAGGAAGATGGACGAGGAGACAGGGACTCGGTTCTCTCATCTTCTTCTGCTACTGGCCTGGCCGAGCTCCGCATAAACCCGAGGTCAGCCTCCATGCAGAGATGGCGCCTGTGGCCTGAACTCCGAGGTGGGTAACCCACTGGCCTGGCCCTCTCAGCCCTGGCTTGTGGAAATGATGGCCCCGGTCACTTCTGGAAGTGATCAGCGTGCCCCTAGCCTGCACCCTCCCCGAGGTCAAGCCCTCCAAGGAGAGGGGCCGCTGCTCGGGAGGCTGAAGAGGCCTTTGCTCCACGGGGCAGGATTCCGCGAGGTACAGACGGGCTCAGCCGCATCCCCAGCCAACATCGGCAGCTGGCTCCAGGGATGGTGACACAGGATGGAGGATTCTCCCAGGGAAGAGGGGAGAAGAGAAAGGAAGAGAACACAAGAGGGAGGAGCAATGGTAAAGGAGGGCAGGACCGACAGGAAAGAATGGAGTAGAGGGAAGGGAGGAGAGAACAAGAGAGGAGGAGAGAGGGGGACGTGCCACTCAGTGCCACATAAAGACCTCTATGTATACCATGGACTTGGCTCCTGGCCCACTCCCTGCCCTGCCCCCGTCCTCCATGAGGACAAAGACTGTGTCTATCTGTGGACAGAACACAGAGTAAGTGGTCAACAAGAGAGGGAGGGAGGGAGGGAGGGAGGAAGGGAAAGAAGGAGAAGAAGAAAGGAGGGAAAGGAGAGAGGAGGAGAAGGAAGGAAAGAATGGAGGGGAGAAGAAGAAAGGAGAGAGGAGAAAAGGAGGGAAGGGAGGGAAAGGAGAGGAACAAAGGAGGGAAAGAAGGAGAGAGGGAGGGAGGAAGGGAGGAAGGGGGAGAAAAAAGGAGAGAGGGAGGGAGGGAGGGAGGAAAGAGAGGAGAAGAGATGGGAGAGAGCGAGGCAGGCTCCGGGTGCCCTGCTGTAAGGAGAGCACCCCGCCCCGCCTCGCCCCTCCCCTCTGCTGTTTATCTAGGCAGCTGGCAGAACTAAGGCAGTTTTGCTTAAAAATCATTTCCCAGGGGATTAGCATCCCCTTTCACACTTAAAAGCCTTCCCCAAAGCCAAAGAATGAATTGATTTTCCTATAACTAATCACACTCCCATTTAATAGCAGGAGGCCGCTGCTTCCCTTTCCATCCCTGTCTCTAAATATGCAGACTGGGCACTCAGGTCCCCTCTCCCCCACGGCGGGCAGGACGCCCGGGCTGACGAGGAAGGGGCCACTCACAGGACGCCCTCCTGCTCTCCCACCACAGCCGCCACCCCACCGTGGCCACCTTGGGAGGGCGGGACAAGTGTGATCAAGAGCCTCTCTGGCAGTGGGAGTCCAGCTCTGCAGCCCACGCATCCGTCATCAGAACAGACAGGCCTGAGAGCCGTGTCCTGGGACACTCTCACCAGGAGGGCAGCGCTGCAGGCTGTCCAGTCCCTGTCCAAACCCCAGAGGTTGTCAAGAAAAAAAACTAAGGTGGCAGCTCATCTGCAAAGACCTGGCTTGCCGTGGAGCCTGCATTTGCTTCTGCAGCGTGCGTGGCCAGGGGGGAGCGCAGGGGACCCTGGCGCTTGCCTGGCATCTGCGCTCTCTTGTCCATCTTGTGGTAACCTCCCACATGTGTCCATGGGAGACCATTCTTGAGACCACAAGTGACACTCCAATCCCAGGAAGCAATTCTCCTTCCTCCACCATCCTCAGAGTTGGGCTAACAAGCTGGGCTCAAGGGCATCCGCCAGCCCAAAACATCCAGTCAAGTCCAGCTACCTGCACGTGGCCGCAGGAGCAGCCGGACTAGCAAGAGCCAGCTGAACACGACGCCTTGCGCCCTATGTGCTGCGACAGAACTGTGCATCCACACAACACTTGTTTGTGGATGTTGGTATTTATAAAGTACCAAAGACTGGACAAAGAAGAGAAAGAGCAATTTGTGATGGTTTGCATCTCCGGAGGAAGGGGTGTGAGACGGGGAGGTGAGGGAGAGAGCTTATCTGGGACTTTTATTTTATAAAAAATATTAGGAGAGCTGGGTGTGGTGGTGCATGCCTGAAATCCCAGTACTCGGGAGGCTGAGGCAGGAGGATTGCAGGTTCATGGCCAGCCTCAGCAACTTAGCGAGGTCCTCTGCAACTTAGTGAAACCCTGTTTCTAAATAAAAAATGAAATGGGCTGAAGGTGTAGATCAGAGGTAGAATGCCCCTGGGCTCAATTCCTAGTACAAAAACTAATAATAATAATAGAACTAAAAAAAGAAAAATAAGGTCAGGCATGGTGGCACAAGCCTGTAATCCCAGGACTTGGGAGGCTGAGACTGGAGGATCGCAGGTTCGCGGCCAGCCTCAGCTACTCAGTGAGGCCCTCTGCAACTTAGTGAGACCCTGTTTCAATAATAAAAACTAGGGCTGGGGGTGGAGCTCAGAAGTAGAATGCCCCTGGGTTCAATCCCCAGTATCACAAAAAGAAATAAAAATAAATTAAAAAATGAAAAGGGCTGGGGGTGTAATTGGAGGTAGAATGCCCCAGATTCAATCCCCAGTGCCCCTCCCCAAAAAATATATATTAGGAGAGACAGATAATAACCACCAGTTGAGGGCAATAGAAACACACTATTAATATTATCTGTGCTAGCCGGGCGTGGTTGCACACGCTTGTAATCCCAGTACTTTGGGAGGCGGAGACCCGGGTTCGTGGCCAGACTCAGCGCTCTCTCTCTCTCTCTCTCTCTCTCTCTCTCTTTCTCTCCTTAGTGAGGCCCTCCGCAATTTCGTGAGACCCGGTTTCAAAATAAAGTATAAAAAATAGGGCCGGGGGCGTAGCGCGGAGGTAGAACGCCCCTGGGTTCAATCCCCGGTACCGCAAAAAAAAAAAAATATTATCTGTGCTTTTATCTGCCTCTAAACTACGTGATTTTTATTTTGTGTATGTGTGTGTGTGTGTGTGGTACTGGGGACTGAACCCAGGAGCATTCTACCTCTAAGCTACACCCCCAGCCCTATTTTATTTCTTATTTTGAAACAGGGTCTCACTAAGTTGCAGAGGCCTCACTAAGTTGCTGAGGCTGGCCGCAAACCTGCAATCCTCCGGTCTCAGCCTCCCAAGTACTGGGATAACAGACAAGCACCACTGCAAGGAGTGGGCAGACCAAAGCAAAGCCAGCTGTGTGCCCTGATGGCTTGCCGCCCTGCCCGGCTCCTCCTGTGTCCCCCGTTCTGGTCTTTGGGCACTGTTGACATCTCGGGTGGGCGATTCCTGGCGGTGAGCCCTGTTGTTGGACTTTCAGCCACACCCCTGGCCTCCGCCCTCCATATGTCAGCTGCCAAGTCCCCTCTAGCTACCACAACTGGAATGTCTCCAGACACTGACAAGTGTCCTTGGGGGGGGGGGTTGCAAAGGGACCCATGGTTGGGAAGCTCTGGTCTGGATGGAACCTGCTTCACCCAGTCCTCCTCCCCTCCACAGGTCGAGTGCACCACACTCACACAGGGTGCTGCTGTTTCCTGAGCACATCCTCATGCGTTTTTTTAACTTTGATTTCGAGTTGCACCAATAAAGGGAGGGGGGATCATTGTACCCATTGCCCAGATATAAAAACCGAGGCCCAGAGAGACCCAGGAAGTTCTACTCGGCCCTGCAGCTGATTCGAGGAACAGAGCAGTCTTGAACCGGCGTCTTCAGGCTCTGGTTGTCACACCAGGACTCAGTGCTCCTCACCCCACTAAGCAGAGGTTCTGGGTCCTGCCAGGACTCTTTCCTTTCATTCTTCTGTCCCCCTTTCCCCACCCCACCCATGGGTGTCCAGGGGAAGAGACCAACACTTGCTGAGCGCCTACTGCATGCCCTGAGCCCACAATAACTCATCTCTCTCTGGGCTGTGTCGCGACTCTGCGATGCAGACAACAGTTCTCATATTTTACATGTGAGAAGACAACATGAAAGCAAAGAATCGTGCTTCATGGTGACACTGCAGGCATATTTAAGAGTAAAGGGAGCTTGTCGCTGTTTCTTTTTCTTTTTTTTTTTGGCGGTATTGAGGATTGAACCCAGGGGTGCTCTTCCTCTGAGCTATACCCGCTAAGTTGTTGAGGCTGGCCTCAAACCTGCAATCCTCCTGTCTCAGCCTCCCCAGCACTAGTATTACAAGCGTATGCCTGTACACCCAGCTGCCTTCTGGTATTTCTGAAATCCAATTTTCTCTGAGAGTATAATGCCCTGTGTTGGACAGATGTAGGATTAAACCCCAGCCAGGCCACTTAGGAGCCATGTGACCCTGGGTAAATCCCTGCCTCCTCTGCCCAGCGTCTTCATTTATAAACACAGGGTCATTGGATGAGATGGTACACGGGCAGCCCAAATGTAAACCGGCAGCCTCGGGGCCAGACTGTGTCCAGTGAAGCATTAAACCACGCACATGCGCAGATGAAGAAGGCAAATGCAGGTCCACGCTGTGGACCTCACACGTGGACATCCCAGGGGAGCGGCACCTGCACCCACCCCGAAGCCTGAAGGGCAGCCCCATGCAGTGCCCCCCATCTCCCCTCCACCACCCTGTCTCCCCTCTCCTCACAGGGCCCCCCACTCCTCCCCAAGCTCTGCTGAACTGTGACCCTCGGACACAGCCGGTCTCCCATCTGCACGCTCCTCTCCCCCTGAACCAGCGCCCCAGAACCACGGGTGACGAGCTCTCCATCCTCTTGTCTTGCAAGGTGTCTGGCCCGGTGTCCGGCACGTGGGATGCTCCCCAGGCAAGAGGGCAGGGTGATGCGCGGCCAGGCTCACAGAGAGCCGCCGGCAAGGAGGCCGGCACCTGCTGGGAAGCCGGGACTTTATAATAAGGGAAGAGGCTGATTCACATCCATTGCTCCAGTGTATACGGCAGTTTTTAAAAACTGAATCAAATTTGTAAACACTTAAATTTACATAAACAGAAAGTTCGCATAAAATCAATTATTTTGAAGCGAGCAACCCACTGGTGCCTCGTGTATCCACAGTGGGGCACAAGCAGCGCCTCTACCCAATTCCAAAACATTTCTATCCTGCCAAGAGGAGACCCTGTGTGCTGGAAGCCATCGCTGCCTGTCCCCAAGCCCTCACCCGTGACACCCCTAGCGTTCTTCCTGTGTCCCCGGATTCACCTGTCCTGGGCTCTTCGTTTGCACGGAATTGTACACCGTGCGGACCTCTGTGTCTGGCTCTCTCGCCGAGAGCATGTCTAGCATGTCTTCCAGGTTCATCCATGCTGTAGCTCCTCCCGCCCTGGATGCACACCCAAAGCAACTAAAAACAGGTGTTCACACAAAAAACGTGCGCACGAGTATCCCCAGCGGCGTTACTCACAACCTTCACGAGTTACTGACAACGCCAATGTCCATCCGTTCAGGAGAGGGTAGACAAAGCGTGAGGCGGTCACAGAACGGAATATCCCTCAGCTGTATACGGGGCTCTGCGCACATGTGATTTCAGTTACTTAGCAGAACCAGGCTGGGGAATGCATAGTTTTGGGGGGCATGGGGGGGTAATGGGGATTGAATCCAGGGGCGTTCTACACTCCAACCTACACCCCCAGCCCTTTTTATATTTTAGTTTGAAACGGGGTCTCACTATGTTGCTGAGAGTCTCACTAAGTGGCTAAGGCTGGCCTTGAACCTGCGATCCTCTTGTCTCAGCCTCCCAAGTACTGAGATCAAAGGAGTGCACCATCACGCCTGGCTGCATGGTATTTTTATCTCCTCAGTTCTTGGAGGAAAAGATTGAGAACCAAAAACATTGCCTGCTTCAAAATCAGAGATGTGACTGGATCCTGGCACTGTGTGCAAGAGGCTAATTCTGCAGCTCGTGTCCCTCTGGTACTGAGGATGGAGGGGGACTCCCCCTCCTTGGCATACAATCCCGCCCCAGCCTGCCTGTCCGAGCACCCTTCACCTGGCTTTCCTAGAGCCTCCTGCCCGGGCCACCACCACCCCGGGTATTTCCTCCCCACAACAGCCCAAATCATTCATTCACATCCAAGGTGGTGTTACTCTGCCCTTATCTGGGATCTTTGGCTTCTTCTGAATCACTAATTCACTTTACTGCACATAAATTGCCTTCTCTTTCATACGTAGCTTTAACCTATTTAATTAGAGCCCTAATCTACTTTTTTTAAGGTGGAAAAAAAAACACACTTTAACTCTACAATGGGCGAAAATTATACCTTCTGAAAAGACGCGATTGTTTCCTGACCATGAACTTTTGCTTTTATGAATTGCTAATTTGGTTAATGGGCTCGTTCCGCTCTGAAATTTGCATCATGAAAATTACTAGCTTCGAGAGTCCTCTGTGTACGGCGCGGTTTGCACGTTTTTGTTGTAAAGGTCACATTTGACATCCTAAAACAGCGGGCCCTTTTGTAAAGGTACAAATGTAAGAAATTAAGTGGGCCCACTGGTGTAAGGTCATTGTTAAGGAGGGAAGAAGGATTTTTAAGTTAATTTTTATTCGTATTGTTTATGTGCGTGCAAGCCGGGCTCCGTTCCGCGTGAATCCCTTCCCGGGCCTGGTGCGCTCTTAGCTTAACCTGTGATCCAGGGATACGAGTGGCCAGGAAGGTTCTGCCACTGGTACCAGTGGACTGGGGAGCCTCAAATGAGTAAAAACATCAACTGATAAAACAGAGACCACTGTCCTCTCCGTCGCTGTAGACTCAGGCTGTGGGTCAAGCAGATACTAGGTGTACAAAATCATAATTAAAATGCTACAGGGGGATTCTACACCCCAAAATATCTGGCTGCAGTTCCACAGTCTTGACACCAGTGAATCATGAAGGACTCGCCATTCCCAACAACGTGGGGTATACGTCTAGGTTCCCCTGGACTGGGTTTCTGACGTCAGTTCCAGGTGCCGCAGCTCTACGTCGCAGTTTTAGGAAATCTTGCATTCCATCAGGAACATGGGCTGAGCTCACCTGCACCAGGGCACTGAGAAAGAAATATGGCACAAGACTTAACTCCCTTCCTGAGCACCCAAAAGGAGTGAGCAGAGACCAGCCATGCCCTGACAGAAAGGTGACCAAGAGCCCCGCCAGGAAGGCATGTCACCCTGACAAAGCAGTTAAGACTCACGTCTTTCCCACGTGACCCGCATGACTTCAACAAGTCCCCTCTGCTCTCTGATCCCGACATAACCTGGCTTTGTTTTCTTGTCTACAACGGCTCATGCCCAACACGTCCACCCAGGGGCGCTGTTGAGGCTTTCACAGGCAGCGTGGACCAGGAGGAGGGGGACGGAGAGGAGCATTTGCTTCCTGCCAGGGCTGCAGGACGTCATGCCCCAGAGAGGAGGAGGAGGACGCCCTGCCCTGGGCGGCCAGGGGGCTTCAGGTAAGCATGGCATTTAAATGCCGGATGAGCAGAGGGCTTTGGGGGCAGCACAAGACCCCCATCTCTGGTCTCCACTGTGTGCTGTTCTTAGGATACGACCAGCCTAGAGGAGTTGAGAAAGAAAACCACGTGGGTGAGCGGGTGTGGACAGGCAAGCCGAGCATGGAGATGAGCTTGTGAACAGAGACCCCGGAGGGGGACACAGAAGGTACCAGAAGAACCTGCCCTGAGTAAGTCCTGGGTAGAACACACACTAACAGAAGATCGGAGGAAAAGAGCCCTTCATGGGAAGGGAAAAGAAGGGCCCCTCCCCGGAGCACGCAGAGCCTCCCTCCCTCCCTCCTTCTGTAATTACCTCGAGTAAATTCCCCATTCATCTGCCTGCCGGCTCCTATTCATCGAGGACAGAGGCTGCCTCGCCAGGGAGGGGGCGCGGGCACATTCAGACTGGCACAATCCCCAATCACCGCGCCCGACGGGGACCAGCGCTCGCGTAGGTGAAATTTTCATTTCAATCCCAGCCTCGGATTGCACCATCTCCTCGCGTGCACACAGACACGGGAGGCCTTTCATCCTCCGATCCCCACACAAGTGTCGCCTAATTAATGCGCCACAATGTTACCAAGCCTCCCTCTTCTAAAACGGATCGACCTGGAAAGGTCTGGAACGAGGGATTTTGATCTCCAATGGATTGCTTTCGTGTCTTCCGGATAACTCGCACAGCTGCTTACAGGCAGATATTCATCGACTCTAAACAGAACCAAGTTTGAGTAGCTACACAAATAAACCTTCGCTTATCTCTCCTGGCAGCCTCCCTCTGCCGGCGCGGCTGGGGAAGGGATCAAAGGCGCTCCCTGACGACTGATTCAAAGAGCACGTGGCAGCACATATACTAAAATTGGAACGATACAGAGAAGATTAGCATGGCCCCTGCGCAAGGATGACACGCAAAGAGCACGTGGTCTCCAAAGTGTACCCGGCCTCTGCCTGGCAGAGTACGCTCTGTAGCTTTCCCCGAGTCCAGACCACCGCCCCAGTCTTGCTCCTCCAAGTGTGGTCCGGAACCAGCAGCCCAGCTCACAGAAACGCAGCCCCCTGAGCCCCAGGGCTGCCTATGGAACCAGAGTGTGCAGTCCAGACATTCAGGCGCAGGAGACAGTTTGAGAGGCGCTGGTCTGAAAGGACCTCCCAGAACCGGCACCAGAGAGCAGCGCCTCCCGCTCTATTTCATGGGTCCCCTGCATGTTCCTTGGACGCATCACGCATGCCCAGACTTCAGGCGCTGGCCCTCGCTGAGCTCTCTGTCCAAGTGTGCCCCCAAGCCCAGGCAGGGCCAGGCCTGCCACATGCATATCCCCCGGGGGTACCCTTTATCTGGCGGTCCACACAAATGGCACCCCTGTGGCCCAGCTCCAGTGTGCAACATTAATGGTGTCCCCAGGAGTTGGGTAGCATGGTGTTCACCTAGAAGAAGCCTTCCTGCGCACCACTGTCTAGAGCATCCTCCAGGGCCCCTCCTGCCCCTGCCCGCAGTCTGCAGCACTGACCGCTACCTGACATTGTGTCATGCATCTCTTTATTCATTGAGTTGATGGCCTGTTGGTCCCTGCCAGATTTCATTCCCCATGGTATCTGGAGCTTGGTCTTTTCCCCACTGGACTCTCAGCACCGAGAGCACAGCCCATCTAATAACTGGACACCGCCCACAGGTGTGTGTGAGTGTGTGTGTTTGTGTGTGCGCACGCGTGCATGTGCGAGCATGCAGGTGTATGCGCGTGGTAAGGTTAATGCTCTCCCCCCTGATTCTCATCCACGATACCTGGGACTGAGGGCTGTGCTGAATCTGTCTGCAAAACACCCTTCATTTCTGCAGATTCTTGGCGCCGCCCTCTAGAGGTGATGCCGCCCAGCCCACCTGGGCAAGTGGTCACTGCTGCCTCTCGGCTGCTACAGAAACCTCTTCCATCCTTCCTCCTCCATGAAGCTGAGTGCATGGCAGGGGTGAGCCACAGGACCCTTGGCAGATGTAGCACCCAGCACCGCAGAGAGGGACGCTCGAATGCCCAGCGCGCATGGTTGATCAGAAGCAAGGCTGGTGCAGAGAGGAGCGGGAGATGCTGGCCTGTCTGCTCGGCGTAACGCTTTATATGTTAGCAGAAAACAACTCCTGAGCAAATACTGCAAGGCTTCAAAGACACATGAGGAACTCAGCGACAATCGCAGCAAGGGGATGGGGTGACATCAACCCCGGGGACTGCAACCAGGGCTGCCCTCTGCCACCCGTTCCTATGAGTATGGTCCTTTGGCCGCACCTGCCTCAGCCCACAGCCCAGCTGGCCCTGCACATGAGCCAGGCGGGGCCGAGAGAAGAAGAGGGCAGCACTGGAGAAAGAACGAGTAGAGACTGACCCTGGGGCTCGGTGCCAGGGAAGCCCCAGTGAGCGCCGGAAACTGTCGCAAACAGACTCCGTGCTCCTTCCAAAGGGGCCGCTGCTACTGGGTCCCTGTTGACCAGCGTCACCCAGAAATACGAACCCAGTGTCACCAAGACCCACTGAATTTTCCAGGACAAGCGACAGATCAAAACTTGAGCCTCCCGGTTTTGAAACACTGACAAGTAATCCAAAATTTAAACAACTCCGCAGGCAAAATAAAATACATCTGGTGGATGGGATGTAACCCGCAGGCCATGCTCACGGGGACAGAAGCTCAGATATTTGAAATGTCAGCTTGTGAGTGGCTCTTTGTCAGCAAAAGTGTGTCCTTAGTGTGGGAGGGGGTTCCCTGTGTACACACGCATGAGCGTGCACGTGCACCATCCTACAACACATCCCACATATTTCACTACCAAGTAGGTAGTGAAAGGGCACTCTGCCTCAGCATCAGATACAGACA
This sequence comes from Glis glis, assembly GCA_004027185.1. Classification (NCBI taxonomy): domain Eukaryota; kingdom Metazoa; phylum Chordata; class Mammalia; order Rodentia; family Gliridae; genus Glis; species Glis glis. The sequence goes on from PVJS01025776.1 coordinate 11,250, forward strand.
GAACTTGGTCCCTAGCCTAGAAGAATCTAGGAATCTCACGGGCTAAGAAGAAGAATAGAGAGATGGGCGAGTGGAAGGGTAGGAAGTGGGCTCAGAATTCCTAGCAGACCCAGTTCTTCTGAACAAGGATGCTCACCCTTCCTCCTGTGATGCCCTACAGTGGGAGAGAATGGCATTTTCTGTAGAAATCAAGGAGGGCCTCACCAAGGAAGGGGTGGAGCATTTGAGTTGGGTTTTGTAGGATGCATAGGAGTTTGCTCAAAGAAAGGACACGGTAGAGAGGAAGCACACAGGCAACTCATGCTTTCTCTGAGCCCACTCGGCCCAGAATGTCACTCTGCTCTTTTCCCCTGTGGACACCTCTGGAACCAGCACAAGATGCTCTTGAACATAGTACAACATGGCCAACTGTGACACAGAGAGCCAGTGTCCATGGCGACAGATGAAATAGAAAATCTATTCCTCCCATGGCCCAGTCCAACCCCTCCCCCACCTAGAATCTACAGGGAATAAAAACTTATGAATAGCAAATGTTGAGGAGGGCAGAGATATAATTCTACTCCTGTCACCCCCCTTTCCCATCCCCAACCCCCTTCTGCAACACTTCCAGAGGAGCAGCAAGTTTGCAGGGAGGAGCAGGGGTGGGGCAGGGAGAGGGTCCCAAGAGGAGCAGGCAGCGCTGAGAGGCCGATGGGACAGAAGCTGCTAGAAAGATTGCTGTATCCAGTCATGATGTCTGCTCCCCAGAAGCCACCCCCGTGTTTGGGCTGTCTGTCCACAAACCAGCTGCCAAGAACAGAGATGGCATTGGCATCCTCAGTGGCAGCCACACCGTAAGGCAGGAGAGGAAAGAAGTATAGAATCACCACGCCTGGCTGCGCCCCCGGCTCTTCCACCTACTCCCTGGGGCTGGCAGCCAGCGACCTGCTTCCCGAGCCCTGCTCTCCTGGGCTAGAAAATGGCAGCATTAGAGCCAGGCGTGATGGCACACGCTTGCAATCCCAGTACTTGGGAGGCTGAGACTGGAGGATCCATGTTTGCGGCCAGCCTCAGCTACTTAGTGAGGCCCTCTGCAACTTAGTGAGACCCTGTTTCAAAATAAAGAATTAAAAATAGGGCTGGGGGTGTAGTTCGGAGGTAAAATGCCCCTGGGTTCAATCCCCAGTACCACACACAAAAAAAAATGGCCGCATTCAATGCGCCCCTCCGCAGGACTGTCAGGGTATTTGACAGTCATACACGTTCCCACCTAGTATCATACGGAGGTTCTCCACTGCCTTCACTCTGGCTAATTCCTTCTTGCCCCTAGCAAGAAGGTGTCCATTCTGCCCAAGGACAGAACAGCTGTGGGATTCCTACATCAGAGAGGTTACGCTGCACAAAGCTGGACACCTAGCCACTTCCCCAAAGACACTCCATGCTCATCCCAGGAAACAGTGCCATTTCCTCCAGGAGGAGGGAGCTGGCCACAGCTCAGGGGGTGGGAAAGGTCCAAAATGAGTCTCAGCCAAGCTGCCCCCATCCTCACCACCTTCCTAGAGACAGAGGTCTGCAACACGAGAGCTCCCTCATTGCCCCCTGGAGGAGTATGTCTGCCTCTCCCTCCTCTGGACACCTCCCCATCAGCTTCTGCAGGAAACTATTAAAATGACCAGAAATGGAGAGTGGCCACGTGGTCTACAGGCTTCCTGGAACAGTGTGAAACACAAAGGGGCCATGTGCTAAATAGCTCATAAACGAGTAAAAACAAAATAGACCAATGGAACAGAGACAAATCCTCACGCTCATAGCGAGTTAATTTTTGACAAAGGCGCCAAAAATATACACTGGAGGAAAGACAGCCTTTTCTACAAATAGTGCTGGGAAAACTGGTTATCCATATGTAGAAGAATAAAACTAAACCCCTATCTCTCACCCTGCACAAGAGTCAACTCAAATGGATCAAAGACCTAGAAATTAGGCCAATTGCTAGAAGAAAACATAGGACCAACTTTCTAACACATAGACACTGGTAGAGACTTCCCCAATAAGACCCCCAAAGCTCAGGAAATAAAAATGAGAATTAATAAATGGAATGGCATCAAATTAAAAAGCATGTGCACATCAAAGGAAACCATGAAGAGTCTGAAGAGACAGAGCCTACAGAATGGGAGAAAATCTTTGCCAGCTACTCTTCCAATAGAGGACTAGTATCTAGAATATATAAAGAACTCAAAAAAACTTAACATGAAAAAAATAAACAACTCAATTAAAAAATGGGCAATTGAACTGAGTAGACACTTCTCAAAAGAAGAAATACAAATGGCCAACAAATATATGAAAAAATGCGCAAGGTCATTAGTAACTGGGGAAACGAAAATCAAAACTACCCTGAGGCCAGGCGTGGTGGCGCACGCTTGTAACCCCAGTACTTGAGAGGCTGAGACCGGAGGATCCGGGTTCGCGGCCAGCCTCAGCTACTTAGTGAGGCCCTCCGCAACTTAGTGAGACCCGGTTTCAAAATAAAGAATAAAAAATAGGGCTGGGGGTGTAGTTCGGAGGTAAAATGCCTGTGGGTTCAATCCGCGGTACTGAAAAAAAAAAAAACTACCCTGAGATTTCATCTAACTCCAGTTAGAATGGCAATCATCAAGAACACAAACAATAAATGCTGGCGAGGATGTGGGGAGATAGAAAGCCATATACACTATGGGTGGGATTGGGATTGCAAATTATTATAGCCACTACAGAGATCAGTGTGGAGGCTCCGCAAAAGACTGGAAATGGTACCATCAGATGATCCAGCTACACCGCTTTTCGGGATCTTTCCAAAGGAACTGAAGTCAGAATATTATGTAACCATGTTTTAGCAGCGCAATTCACAATAGCCAAACCACGGAACCAGCCTAGGTGTCCATCAACAGATGAATGGGTTATAAAACTGTGGTATAAACGCACCATGGAATTGTACTCAGCCGCCACAAAGAAGAACAAAATTATGACATTTGCAGGGAAATGGATGGAACTAGAGAATATTATGCTAAGCAAGATCAGGCAGTCTCAGAAAGTGAAGAGCCATAGGTTTTTCTCTCATCTGTAGAAGCTGGAGAGAAATTGGGAAGCAAAAGGGACTTCAGATAAATGAGGGAGATACAAGTAGAATCGCGGGCGGGAGGTGTGGAGGGGAAAGGGGAGACTTGGTGAAGGAAACAGTTCAAATGGTGCTATGTTCATATAGGAAGGTTATCAATGCCAATTTTTTTTTTTTTTGGTACTGGGGGTTGAACCCAGGAGCATCGACCTCCGCGCTACACTTCCGGCCCTATTTTTTATCCTTTATTTTGAAACCGGGTCTCACGAAGTTGCGGAGGGCCTCACTAAGTAGCTGAGGCTGGCCACGAACCCAGATCATCTGGTCTCCGCCTCCCAAGTACTGGGATGACAAGCGTGGCCACCACGCCCGGCTCAATGCCAATTTTAATATTACATACGGGGAGGGAAAGGGAGCAAGATGGGGACCGGGAGGGGACACGGCAAGTGCTGTGCGTGTGTACGTTCCGATCACTCTGAACCTCATTACGATGTATAATTACTATGCCCCAATAAAAATAAATGAATTAGTACAATCACAATAAAAACTACACTTCTGCACACACAGTAGGTGCATTATGTCAAGCACATCACACACAGTAGTTCCTTAAGCCCACACCCATCCTGCAAGGTAAGTCTTATTCCTTTATGATCCGAGGCTCCGAGACATTCATTCACACACTCAGGATTCCTACCAGAAAGAGCTGAGCAGGAATGGGCCCTGAAACCACATCCCTAACTACCAAGGCATGATTTATTTAAGTCGGGGCAAGGACACGGATTGTTCTAGAAACTTGCCGCCTTAGATAATGACCCAGGGCCAAGAGGCTGTCTGAAAGCCCGCCGAGCATTGGTTTCCTTCTTTCTCAGCCGCATGTCAGCGGCTGCCCGGCATGATAGCTTATTTAAAATATCGGGGAGAAATAAGATTCACTGTGAAATTAGTTGTAGACAAGCTCAGAAACTGCTAATGATGCAGAGATAATAAGGGGATTTTCAGAAAACACTGCTACTGCATTATGATTAGTGAGCGGAGCTTCACCCTTGCAGCCCGCGGCCACGCTCCCACAGGAAGAGCCCGTGCATATGCATCAGCCCTGCGCACTGGCAAATCCTGGCTCGGGGCCAGCAGGCGCGGGCCTCCTGGTCAGAGGCTCAGAGCTCGGCTCTGATTTGCAAAAATGATTAATTTGTGGGTTTTGAGAATGAGGAATGTTTACTTCCCGGGTCTGGGAGAAACCAAAAGCTGGTCCTAAATCAAATTCCCTTTTGAAAATGAAAACAAGCAAAACAGCTCTGGAAGGGGACCCTGCTGTCGTACCTGGCTGCAGCCCAGGGCTCCTAGGACGGCTCCTCTGGGTAAGATACAAGTCTGCCCAGAACCTCGCCGGTTCCACATTCCTGATGCTGGTGAGAGCGAGCTGTCAGCAGGTACTTGTGCCACGGTGGCCATGCCAGCCGGCAAATGACCAAAATCTTGACATACCAGTTGGTAAATGATACAATCCTGATCTTGTCAAGTGGTGCTGGGAGCACCCTTCCAGTCTCTGCACGGCCCAGTAGCTAAAGGGTTAATGTCTAGCACCATGGGGAGCCCTTCAGGGCTTTGGTCAGTATCCATGCTGATCCCCCGTGTCCACACCTTATTTGTTGTTAAATAGTTTCCTATTCCCCTCTCCATCCTCAGAGCTGATATGCCCCATTGAGACATTCATAACATGAGAAATGGGCAAGCTACATGCTACGACTCGAAGAGGATAAAAATCCACTAGAAACACCAAATCAGTAGGACCCAGTCCCGCTCTGGAAGGATCCACCCGTCAGTATTTAAAAACATGTGCAAGATGGCGGGCGGGCAACTCGCATACAGGGGGCGAGTTACCGTCTCCGCAATTCTGGCACAGGGAGAAAGCGCCAGTGGTGTGCATGGCTGGGTCACCTGCATGAGGAGATGCCAGGAAGTTTGAGGCTAAAGCACTTATTTACATAAAGAACAAATCTGTATGGGATGCGTATTTCTCTCCTTCACATCTCCACACATTTGTCACTCAAAGCCAGAAGCTCTCCTCGACACAGTCCCTCGGGTCCCCAGCCCCATTTCCACTCTCTGTAGCTTTCAGCTTAACTCCTTGAGGGACGGAGGCCACCAGGTGTTCACGGCATATGCCATTACTGTGCCAACTAGAGAGCCGCATTCAGAGGCAGGATGAGCTGGGAGGGTGGTATTCCCACCGTGCCCAAACTATTTGTATGATCCTTGTACAGAATGTAGATTATTTATTCAATTTATGCGGTGAGGTTGATACAACCGAATAGCTTGAGATTCTGTCAGATGGCTGACCACCAAAGCAAATAGTCCTTTTCTTTTAAATGTAATGAAACTGTGCACAAAAGTCAAATGAAAAAAATATTAAAGAAAGCTAAGCTGAGAGTGGTTGTACATACCTGTAACCCCAGAACTTGGGAGGCCAAGACAGGAGGATCGTGGGTTTGAGGCCAGCCTCAGCAATTTAGCCAGACTCTCAGCTACTTAGCAAGACCCTGTTTCAAAATAAAAAATAAAAGTGGCTAGGGGTATAGCTCAGGCGTAAAATGCCCCTGGGTTCAATCCCCTGCACCACAACATTTTTTTTAAATGGAGAGAAAGAGAGAGAGAAAGAAAAAGAGAGAGAGAGCTAAGAAGGAAAAGGAGGAAGTGTAGTTCAGTAATGGACTATGAAAGTTAGTGTGTGGGATTGCCTGGCCGACTCCCTCCCCATTTCCTTTATTCCAGTAATAGACTCTGGGCTTTCCTGGCCACTTGGATGATCATGTGACCAAGCCCTGACCAATCATGGTAACCCTCTTTCCCTGGACTCAGTGATTGGTGGAGGGATAGGTCTACAGTCCAAGGAAAGCCAATCAGAATCTGCCCTGGGATTGACACATACACATTATATATAAAAGATTCTCTTTCCACGGCGTTGCTACACATGCAGTTATAAAGCCGAGAGACTGGTGGATATTTTCCCCACCATCTATGCTGTTTGGGTAGAATGTGTCTGCAGAATAGAGCCAATCAGAAATGAAAGATAAGCCGGGCGTGGTGGTGCACGCTTGTAATCCCAGTACTTTGGGAGGTGGAGACCGGAGGATCTGGGTTCGCGGCCAGCCTCAGCTCGCTCTCTCTCTCTCTCTCTCTCTCTCTCTCTCTCTTTACCTAGTGAGGCCCTCCACAACTTTGTGAGACCCGGTTTCAAAATAAAGTATAAAAAATAGGGCCGGGGGCGTAGCGCGGAGGTAGAACGCCCCTGCGTTCAATCCCCGGTTCCGCAAAAAAAAAAAAAAAAAGAAATGAAAGATAAAAGCAAGAGTGTGCTGGTGGCCCTAACTCCCGCATCGCCCCCCAGCTCCCTGATTCCTGAAGCCGCTCTGGCTCTCTGCGTGACCCAGGAGGAATCTTCCAACTGTGTGAGCCAATAAATCTCGCTTGGCTTAAATGACCCGAAGTAGCTTCTGTCACTGAAAGCTTCCTGACGTGTCCAGGCTCCGTGCCAGAAAGGACAGACATATGTCTTTAATCACACATAAATATTCGATAAATACACTTAGCATTTTGTACAAGTGGTTGAATTGTGTTTTCCCCTTTGTAATTTAAAATGATTAATTAGTAAATCTAGTAAGTACCCAATTAAAGAAAAAGAGTCCCTATCATCTCGATCATCTTCGAGCCCCTCGCTATTTATCCCTTGCATCGTCACTTCTGTTTGCCCGTTTTCCACTCTTCCTAAAATATTAAGGGAAAGAGCAGAATAAAACAGCCAATAAGCGCATTCACATTACTGTAAGGACAAGGTTACAGGCTTTGCCAAAACTGAACCAGTACCTGGTAGGCAGTTCCAGCAGCAATAGCCCCAAATACTGATACGCCAACTGATGCGCTTAAATCTGAATTTGCTTAGGTTTTTATACTTCTATTGGTGCATTATCGTTGTACATCACACTGAGGTATAGAGTGATAGGAATACACGTGCACACAACACTAGGAGCATTTCCCTCCGGATCCCACCCGTCCCGCCCCTTCCCCGTACATGTCATTGAGATTCGCGCTGGTAATTTCACTTACGCACCTAGCTTTATTTAGGCTGTTACCTTGTTTACATCTCCATCCCCCTCTTCCCTCCCCTAAACCCCCTCCATCACTCCACTGGAGTTTCTGCTCCTCTATCTGAGGTCTCTTGTTTCCTAATTTCTATCTAGCTTCCACATAAGAGAAAAAAAATAACTATTTGCTTTCTGAGACTGGCTGATCTTGCTTAGCATAAGATTCTCAAATTCCAGCCGGGCGTGGTGGCGCACGCTTATAATCCCAGTACTTTGGGAGGCGGAGACCAGAGGATCCGGGTTCACAACCAGCCTCAGCTTGCTCTCTCTCTCTCTCTCTCTCTCTCTCACTCTCTACTTAGTGAGGCCCTCCGCAACTTCGTGAGACCCGGTTTCAAAATAAAGTATAAAAAATAGGGCCGGGGGTGTAGTGCGGAGGTAGAACGCCCCTGGGTTCAATCCCCGGTACCACAAAAAAAAAGATTCTCAAATTCCATCCGTTTTCCCACAAATGACATAATTTTGTTCTTCTTTATGGCTGAGTAAAATTCCATGGTGTATACATATCCCCGTTTTGTGATCCGTTCATCTGTTGATGAACACGTAGGTCGGTTCCATAATCTGGCTGTTGTGAATTGTGCTGCTCTAAACGTGGCTATGCATGTGTTACTATGTGTTACTATTCTGACTTCAGTTCCTTTGGAAAGATGCCCAGCAGAGGTATAGCTGGGTCCTATTGAAGAAGCTAGGTCATGCCACTTGGAGTCACTTATTTAAGTTCCTGCCTCCAGGTGGCAGCAGAGAGAGCACCCGCCACTCCACCTCACCCACGGCAGGTTTGCTAAGGGTAAGCCATTGGCCAGCCCAAGAGGTGCATCGTCTATGCTTTGGGATGAGAAAAGACACCGCAAGACGTTTTCATTTACACAGGTCTGAAGGAGTCTCTAAGATCGGGGTTCCTGGAATCGGGTAACCTGGGTCATATTCCCAGGCCTGTTTTCATAGCTAATGTGCTTCTGTGGACATCCGTGCTCCTCCTGTTTGAGGATGGTGACCAGAGCGTCCTTCGCAGGGTAAGCAAGGCTCCTCCATGGTCATCTCTATGACGTACCGGCTATAGCAGGTGCACAGAGTAAGTGCTAGATCACAGTGCTGCCGGGCCCAGCATCCCCCTCCCTGCCTCCCCTCTGGTCTCCAGATGCAGAGGACAAAGTCAACACAGGTGGGGCCAGCTGGTGCGTGGGCAGAGAACAGAGGGGACTGTTATTTCTGGATGAAACACCATGGATATCCTGTGTAATGTCAAAGTTCAACTACCCCTAAAGCCTTGCGGGAAAATAAAATACTGGCATCAGCAACGAGGATGGCTCTTAGTGAGTCTTTTCTATGCTGTGCACGTTCATCTGCTTAATTTGATCCTCACCATGAAATACAGAGCAGGTATTACTGCCTCCATCCCACAGGGGACAAAGGGACAGTGGCTGGGAAACAGATCAGAGAGGTCAAGGGGGCTCCCCAGGGGCACAGCGAGTGTTGGGGAAGAGGAATTCGGCAGGTGAGAGTTGCAGATCTATCCTTGGTCTCCAACACCAGAACACGCCCAGTTGTCTCCTGATATCTTCTGTAATTAACATAAAATAGTAACGACAATGACGGTAAACCTTAGCCATGTGACAGGTGTCATGCTAAGTGGGTCACCCACGTCCTGCGCCCTCTGTGAAGAGGACTCTGAGCACACACAGCAAGGCCCTTCCTCTGGCACCCCATGCTCTCCTTAGCTTCCCAATTTAAGTAAGAAAAGACATTTCAGGCATCCAATTCACCTCTAAGATCTCTGGGCAGAAGCTTACAGAGAACAAATGCGTGATGACTGCCTCCTTTCTCCTCGCTTTTTATTTATTTAGTTTTGGTACTTGGGATTGAATTCAGGAGCATTCTACTGCTGAGCTACAACCCCAGCCCTGTTTTTTTGTTTGTTTGTTTGTTTTTGCTTTGAAACAGGGTTTCACTAGGTTGCTGAAGATCTTGCTAAGTTGCTGAAGCTGGCCTTGAACCTGCACTCCTCCTGTCTCAGCCTCCCAAGTACTGGGATCACAGGTGTGTACCACCACACCCGTCCTTCCCACTTCTTTGCACTATAGAATGTCGCTGCTCCTGCCTGCCATCCAGCCATGGACCTGGCCCACGTGAACCACCCAGTGTCCATCCCAGCAAGTGGCCCTGCACAAAGTGCCACCTCCGGCCAAACTGACTCCTCAAGGGGAAACGCCCAGCAGCACTCAATCCCCTTACACCAGACACTGAACATTTCTTCCAAAAAATTATACAGCAGGTATCTACTATGTGCTGAAGCCCAATCTTGGGTATGGAGAATCAAAGAAAAAGGGGGAGGTCATCAGGTAGCCCCCCTCCGTAGAAGGTGGGGGACATGAACGCAGAAGGGCATACGGTGTGTGCTGAGTTATATGTAACAGAAGTCAAGAGGCAACAGGGCAGGTGGAGGGGACACAGAAGGCTGCCAAATGGACATGGGGGACCGGAGGACCGCTGGGGCTCCACTAGGAACTTCTCATCAGCATCACAATATTCTCTCTCATCACCTTCATCAGAACAAATTCAACACACTCAGTGGCCACTTTTCATTTCTTTCCCGCCCCCTTCCCATTGCTTTAAACATTGGCGGAGCCCCTTCAAGAGTGTGTGGTCAGTCTGGGAAATGGACTTGGCTAATTGTTGTGGGCAACCTCTACGTACAGGTGTGACCTTTCTGAGAAATAATCTCACTGCCCCACTCTCCCCCGCTTAAATGCCAAATGCTGCCATTCTGCAGCTGCTCTGTAGTAGATGAAGAAAATAACGGCAGAAACGATCGGAAAAACCATATTTGAGCATTAAACGTCAGCAAACCAAGAAATGTAGAAGTTCAAGTCGTGCCTCTCTGAAAAGACTCCTTTGTCCACATATCCTGTGTCTCTTGTCTTTTCTCTGGTAATTAAAACAACAAGGCAAGAGTTAGGGACTGGACTCCCAGGTCCTGCCTGGGTCTGACCCACAGCCCATGTCTGCTCTACTGACCCTGGGCTTGATGTCAAGGGCTATACCAGCCGGGCGTCCTCCATGCCCTCTCCATTATATCAGCTGCAAGTCCTCAGGTGTCTCTGTTCTCACTGGGAAAGAAGACAGCAATATCACCAGGAGACATCAGCCTCAGGACTGGGGTCGATCCTGGTGCTTGAATACTGCTTGGCAGATCTAAAGGGTCCTTTCCCAAGCCCAGGCCATAGAGACACAAATGTGTCTCAGCCAGCATTCTCCTGCTATAATCCAAAATGACTGGCCACACAACTTAGAGGAAGGAAGATTTATTTGCTCACAGTTTGTTGGAGATTCTGGGTTCAGTCCATGTGAGGCCAGGGTCTGCAGTTCATGGCATGATGGCAGGAAGCAGAGAGAGAGATCACACATGAAAAGCTTAGCTCTCCCATTATGGAGGCCAGAAACAAAGAGAACAAGCAAGAGGAAGAGGAACTACATACAATCCCCAAAAGCCATACTCCCGAGGACCCACCTCCTCCAGCCACACCCTACCTGCCCAAGTTACCACCCAATTAAATCCATTACAGTGGATCTACTGATGAGGTTACAACCCTCATGACTCAATTACATCAACTCTGAACACCAATTTCTGAGTTCTTCAGGGGACATTGTATGCCTAACTATAACAAAATTCTATCGATACTTCCTCTTCCCCAGAGCTCATGGCTCTTTTTGACTGAGTTCCTGATGGGGAATGAGCCCAGGCTTTGGAAGGGTCAATACAGAACAGAAATAAAGGCAAAGAGATAAAGAAAAGGAATTTAGTCTGGGAGAACTGGCAGCACAGATAGGAATACATACCATTCTTATGGTAGGGAGAAAGTTTCTCTTCTTGAATTCCTTCATCCCCCAAGTCCTGAACTCAGACACTGGGCTGCACTCTATTTCTGAATAGACTGTCTGATAGGAAGGCAGCTACCCAATGCCAGATACTGAGCTGTTACAAGCACTGGAACTCTGTACAAAGTTCTCACTGAATGGTGTGGGGGAGGCAGAGCAAGAAGATCACCACCCTTGCACTAATTCACTTAATACTGGAAATATAGGGAATTCTTCTTTCTGGTGGTGAAAGAGTCCTGATAACATCTAAGGCTATGAAAATGCCCCTCGGTACTGCTTTGGCCACTTCTCACAAGTTTTAATTATGTACTTCTCTTTTGATATATTAATTCCCTTTTTACTATCCCTGTTTATGAGGATGTCACTTCATTTTTGATGGTTTAGAATTTTTACATTAAAAAATAAATTATTCATTTTTAGATATGATCTTTACCAATTGATTATTTTCCCCTTTGAGGACACATACATTCCATAATCATCATGGTTAAAAGACATAAACCCTATACATGGGTGCTGTAGTTTGGATCTTGAATGTTCCCCAAAGGTACAGGTATGGACAGTTGGTCACCAGTCTGTGACACTACTGGGAGGTGGTAGAACCATTAGGAGGTGGATCCTAGTGGAAGGAAGTTAGGTCATTGGGGGTATGCCCTTGAAGGGGATATTAGGGACCTCAGCTCCTTCCTATCTCTCTTTCTATCTTTGCTTCCCAGCTACCATGAGACAAACAGGCCTCCCACCATGATGTACTATGCCACCTTGTTAGAGTTTGAATATAAAATATCTCCTGGAAAAGCTCATGTATTGACATACAAAAATGTTCAGAGGTGAAATCATTGGATCATGAAGGTTCTAATTACATCAGTGGATAAATACATTGATGGGTTAATGGACTTATTGGGTGGTAAGGTAGGCAAGTAGGGTGTGGCTGGAGGAGGTGGGTCACTGGGTATGTGACCTTGGGGAATATATATATGTGTGTGTGTGTGTGTGTGTGTGTGTGTGTGTGTGTGTGTGTGTTATATTCCTGGTCCCCTCTGCTCTTTCTCTGCTTCCTGCTGCCATGCCCTGAGCCCTGAAGACATGGCCAGGCCTAACATGGACTGAAACCTCCAGAACTGCAAGCCCCCAAATAAAATTTCCTTTCTCTAAGTTGTGGTTATCAGGTATCTGGGCACTGCTGTGAGAACACTGGCTGATACAGGCCTAAAGAATGGGGCCAAGCAACCATGGACTTGAAACCTCTGAAATCACGAGCCTATAAGTCTTTCCTTTTTTTTAAGCTGATTATCTTGGGCATTTTGTCACAGCCACGGAAAGCTAACTAACAACACAGTGGGGCACACAACTTGGTTTATTTTTGCAATTCTACCTGATTGATTGTGTCACTTATTACCTCTCTGTTCTATTTATTTGTTTACTAAGTCTGACATACCAATTATATGAGAAAATGTTGAAAGGAAAATGGTAATTTGGTGCCACTGTATGGGAGATGATAGAATCATTTTCAACTCAAATTATTTAAAATTACACAGCCATGAAGCTGAACTTAAAAAAAAACCCTAAATTATTTCTAATAGCAGAATTTTTCAGCATCTTAATTTAAGTAAAAGAAAAGGTTTAAATAGATTTGAGGGCTTAAATACTTCTGAGGAAAGCAGAGACTGCAAAGCCGGGGATTTCTCATTCACCTAACAGTAATTAACAAAAAGTAAGTTAGATCATTATTCCCTCCAAGATCATCATTTAAAAGGAAGCTGATTTATCTGAACTGATTGGGGCTTTCAATCCCGAAAGGAATGAGGCGTTGGGTTGTTAAGGGGAGAACAGAAATGAAGCCCAATTAGGCGAAATTCTTTCTTATGGAAAAAAAATTGATTTAGATAAAACGATTGCTGAAACATGCTCAGAAGGGCTCAGAGGAGAGCAAGAGAAGGGATTTTTTTTTAACCTCTGGTTGAAACCTCAGTCCAGTTCACAGGTAATACCCATTGCAGGAAAAGAAGGAGACGCATCACTGCCTAAGTGTCTGAGCTCCCAGACCTGCTGGACACAGGAGCGCAGTCACCCTGGAATTCCCAGGGAGGGTCGGGCTGGAGGCAGGACTGGTCCCTGAGGGGACGGTGGCAAGATTCCTTCCTGGTTAGGCTTTGCTATGAGCCCATGCGTCCCCCACGCACCTAAACTCAAATGTGGAAGTCCTAACCCCCAGGACAGTGTTTGAAGACAGGACATTCAAATGGGTAATTAAGGTAGAATAAAGCCATGCGCCTGGACCCCTAATCCAATCTGACTGCTGTTTCTACAAGAAGAGAAGATCGGGGCCTAGACAACCAGAGGGAACAGCACGTGAGCCTGCAGCAAGAGGCCAGCCAGCCACGGAGGGAGGACTCAGGGAAACCAGCCGGCCGGTGCCTCGGCCTCAGACGCCCAGCATCCAGAACTGTAAGATGGCAAGTTAGTGGTTTAAGCCATCGGTCTGTAGCAGGTGGGCCCGCAGCCCGAGCCCTGGGAGCTTGCTCTTTTCCTCCTGTTGTACAGAGACTTCAGGAGGGCCAATCTCTGCTTATTTCCTTGCTCCTGTACCCTGTACCCCCAAGGATGCACAAAGCAGATTTATTAACTGAACAGCCCTTCCTCCAGTAGATAAATTGGAGCACACAAGAAATTAAAAAGCCCACCCAAGCTGGCCCACATGATGTGGATGGCAAAGGAGGATGGTGTAGTGGTCAGGCATGCTGGCAAGATCAAATCTCAGCCAAGCCACCAAGAAGCTGTACCATCCCCTGGCCCCCAGCAGCTCCAGGAGCCCCCGTCTCCGCCTGCTCATCCGACAGCAGAAGTCAGCATCAGAGCCGAGCAGCATAACAACAAGACAACTGTGTTCTCATCCATTTAGTAAACACTCCCGGGCCCCCCGCTCCCCGGCACTGGTCTAGACAGGACACAGGGGCCTTGCATTATGGGTACATGATGAGGTGCAGGTCAGCCTATCCTACCAAAAAAAAGGGGAGGATAGCTTAAATACATAACCACGTGCTGGGTCCATTTCATGGCGCTGTATGTAGTGTCCCCAATCCCACGGTGCCACTAATACTCCACGCCAGGCTCCCTGGCACCACGGTCACCCTCTTCACGCTGCCCCACATCCAGGTGGGGTGCCTAGGGATGGTGGGTGATGCCATTTGGTGCAGCTGAACCTGCTGGTAGGTCTAGGAGTCATCGATTGCCCATCACCTCTCCAAGAGCCACTGAGCAGGTGACTCCCCATCCCCCTGTCCAGGATAGGAGCTCAGCGGTGCCCCTGCCCTCAGCAGATGGGATCCTGCAGGGCCCCAGGCAAGCCTGGGCCCTGTCACAGCACCGGCAGCTCTGAGCCAGCCAGCAGACTCACGCATGTGTGCGAGGGCAGCTGGGAGAGCCCTGGCACGTGACTGGCAGTGTGACCCATGCCCTAGGCAACCCCAGCCTGCATCCCCGTGCCTCCCAGTGGAGTAGGGGACCTGACCCTGTGCTTAAGAAACCCCAGGACTCAGAAACTCTTGGGAGCTTTCTCCAACCTGGACACAAACTTTTTTTTTTTTTTGCAGTACTGGGAATTGAACCCAGGGGTATTCTACCTCCGAGATATACCTCCAGCCCCATTTTTTATTCTTTTTTTTGAAACAGGGTCCCACTAAGTTGCAGAGGGCCTCACTAAGTAGCTGAGGTTGGCCGTGAACCTGCGATCCTCCTGTCTCAGACTCCCAAGTACTGGGATTACAAGCGTGAGCCACCATGCCTGGCTATGGACACACACTTTAAGGGTCTCCGGGTGGAGAAGACTTGGCTGAAATCTAAGATACTTCCCAATGACGTGCAGGGGCAGAGACCTGAGAACTTCTAATATCAGAGCATACAAGAGCATACATGAGGCTAAGCAGCACCAGGGTTCAAAACGAGATTAAAGGAAGCAAAGGGGACAAAAAGGGCCAGGGGTGACTGTTTACTTAGGCCATGATGCCATTGAACAATATCTGAGAGGACCCAAGAGAAGCCAGAAGAGAGACCACGTGGATACGCCGGCCCGGGGAGAGTCAGGAAGGAAGGATGGATGCCTGGAGACTGGAGGGTGAGCGGTCCGCAGAGCAGTAGGCCTCTGCAAATAACAATAATAATAATAACCCTAACAACCAACGGTGGCTTTTCACACATCCCTTATCCTGCCGCATGGAGGCCCCCAGGCCTTTAGGTGAATGCCCACCCCTCGGCCAGAGTGACATGATGACCCCCCTGCTTCCTACAATCAGGACCCTCCTTGGGAGGAAGCTCAGAGATAGAAGAATTACCTAAATCCCAGAAATGTAGACTCTCGGGCCCCAACCCAATCTCCAGCCTGAGTCCCCGCATGTTACCCAGATCTCCAGGGGAGCCGTGCGTGCATGGCAGAATTTGAAAAGCAGTGGTCAAATAGCCCAGAGACTCCAATTCCCTGTTTGGGGGAACTCCTCGGCACCTTTCAGTAGTTTTTCTTGTTTCTTGGTTGGTTAGTTGGTAGGTTGGTTGGTTGGTTGGTTGGTTGGTAGGTACTAGGGATTGAACCCTTAGAGCATTCTACCTTAGAGCTACACCCCCAGCCCTTTTGTTTATTTTGAAACAGGGTCTCTCTACATTGCTGAGGGTCTCACTAAATTGCTGAGGCTGATCTTGAACCTATGATCCTCCTGTCTCATCCTCCCAACTCATAGGATTACAGACATGCACCATCATGCCTGGCTGGCACCTTTCAGTATTAAAAGTGACTTTATATTTTCTCCCAAGCTTTTTGTGCAAATCTCTCAGCTCTCCAAGCCTTGGATTGCTCATCTGTAAAATGGGGTGGAAGTCATCTGTCCTGCTTTCTTTTCACAGAGTCTTGTGAGGGTGAAATGAAGGGGTCTGCAAAGCCTTGGCACAGGGTTTCTTTAGGGGACAGTGAGAATGTTCCAGAGGCTCTCAGTTGACCAAGGTGTTTTGCAGAACTCTGTGAATAGACAGCAACTCACGGGGTTGTGTGTTCTAATGGACGAATTGTATTGCATATGAATTACATCTCAATAAAGCTCATTTTTTTCAGCCTTATAAACTATGGGGGGGTTATTGCCATTCTAGAACTTCAAGTCAACTCTCAACATGACTCAGAGTGGGAGAGAGAACAGGAGGGAGGGAGGGAGGGAGGGAGGGTTGGGAGGGAAGGAGGGAAG
>PVJS01025777.1:0-27557 GCA_004027185.1 Glis glis
GGGACACCAAGAGCTGTGTGCATGTATGTTAACACCAAACTGATACTCATTGTGAAGTGAGACTACAATGCACCAATAAAAAAAAATAAATAAATAAAAAAAAAAATAAAAGGGGCAATCAAGAGATTCTGGCAAGTGCTTGTCTATATCATGTCTGTAACTTCTAAAATTCTTTAAAATTTATAAAATTTAACAATCATGTCTATAAATAATTCTGCAGCCATACTGTGCATATACTAGGTGTAATGGTCAGTTCTATGTTTAAATTCGACCAGACTACAGTAAAAAATTTGAGAAATTTATAAAAAAAGTATATAAAATTATGTATACATATATATGCAAAGAGAAGGGCCTGAAGAGTCATTTGTCTGTTCATTGTTCAATAAACTCCTACTAAGCCCCTACAACATTTCAAGCCCTTGCCAAGGATATTACTGTGACAAGTCCCCAAGCTCACACACCAATGAAAGAAACAAAAACCAAGTAAGCAAATGTAAAATAAAAATAAGCTAGGAGATGGTCTATAAAGGACACCGGGACTCTGTGATAGACACAAAGGGGCAGGGGAGAAAACACAGAAGGTGTGCCAGGTCACCAGGGTCTTGAAAGGCCTGATCACAAGCACGTGACCCTATCTGATTCAATTTCCTAAAAGGGCCTCCAAGCCCCACCGGTGGGACAGCACGCCCAGGAGCAGGCCAGGGGACACTTGCCTGTGTGGCAGCTGCCTCCTCCAAGAGCCAGCGCTCTGAGCGACTGATGGTCCCTGTGCACATTTTTGTATTTTCCACATCTTCAACAATGAACATGTTAACGCTTACTTAAGAAAAGGTAATGATCTGTAAAAAGAAATTAGGAAGTACCTCAATTTGTCATTGCTGTACCTGTAGATTTCTAGCAACTTTGAGATTTCCTATTGTAACCCTCTTTTTCTAATAATAGTATTCAGAGACTCGATAGAACAGAAGATGATTTCATTTTCATATTGGGAAAGAAACGGCTCTTATGAAATAGACTTGAAAAGTTTTTAAAGTCTAATACCTCTTGCCTAAGAAGCTCAGAGTTAGCTGAGAAAGCTGTCACTTCTAAGCCTTAAATTCCTAACTGAAAATGTATCAACTGTGAGAGACATCCAAGGACAATTACTGACACAGGAGTGGTAATGGTGAGTGGGGCTTGGAAGCCCCCACATCCTCATACATGCAGTGGGCAGGAGCAGGACCTATGAGGGGCAACAGCTTTAAGGATGCAGGACATCCCAATTTTGCCCCACGATTTATAAAAGAGTAACATTTCTGGTCCCTATTTATTTGATGAAAAGTTGGGTTTAAAGGGTGAGCAAAAAGTGAAGAGAGAGACCAGTGTCAACAGCTGAAGCCCTGCTCAGGAGCCCAGTTACCTCTTACTTCAGAGACCACTGAGAAGGGATGGGTGAGTTCAAGCCACAGTAAACTCAAGACCAGCACTATGCTGATACCGTACTGCAGAGCCACATGCAGCACACTCTGCATTTGTGTAAGCTTTGCCAATGCCTTTGTACAACACTACAAAGCATTTTCCTTGCAAGAAAATACTTCAAATCCAGGAAAACATGGTCCATGAAACCAAAGAGCCCCTCAAAACCATGAGGCAAACTCTGCCTCAGAAAGATGGTAGCAGACAAAGAGCAGCAGACACTGATCTGCCTACCTGCCTTTCATGGGCCAGCCAGTCCTGCCCGCCAGTCCTCTGCCGGTTGCTAAGGCAGAGCCACCAAGGGCACACAGGACCCAGGTCTGACAGCATCTCTTCCTACGCTGAATTCTGCCTGACCCATACACACAGCAGACAGAATGCCAGGAGAATGTTAAACATCTTCATTGTGAGTCAAGGTTCCCTCTGTCTTAAGGCAATTAAAGCACATCACACTTTCACTGGAGAAGCCCAGGCTTCCTGCAACAGCCCTGCGTAACTGCCACAGCTGCTGTTGGCCCAAGCCTCATCACCAGTTCTGGGGCTCCAACCCAGCCAGGCAAAACTCCAGTTCACACATTACTGAACTCGTGCTCCCCCTGGTTAGTAGGAAAACTAGACAATGAGGTACCAGGGGGAAAAGGACAGAAATCAGCACTCAGCTGCTATGTCAGCATGCACACGCTTGGGCCAGCAAAGCCACCAGCCTGGCACATCTGTCCCACTCTCTGGCCTTCCCGCTTGTGCCCTTGGATGCACTAGGATGCTTCTCTGATACCAAGTCACCTCCTCTGTCCACTTGGCCCCGCCAGGGCTAGTTCCTGCATCATCAATTTCTCCTTATCATGTGGTTACACCAGAATTTCAAAATCAAAAAACACTATCAGATGCTTGGCCTGAAGTTAAAACCTAAAAATAATGTTACCCATCCACACTGTCTTTCCCTGCTGTTATTCCATAAGCAGAGGCTGACAAGGACCCTCCTGGCGGGTTAACGAGCTTTTGAGGGCTGGGCTGCACCTGCAAAGAACCCTCAACCTAATGGTCTCCACTGAGAAACTTTCCAAAGTAACTTCTTTTCAAAGCAGGAGTCGTTTTTAGAAGTTTGCTTAACATTAATATCATTTTGTTTAATCTCTCTGTAAAGGCAAAATAAAATGTGAGGCTATATTACTGCATTACTGTTGTGTTTACAGTTGCTTTGACTACTTTTAAAAAATTAGATTAATTTGCACCTAACAAAAATATTCAAATGAGCTTCACTTAAAGCAACCATCGATGCTGTTTAACTCATTTTAAATGAGTAACTACAATGGGGGAAGGAGTTTGTTCTGGAGAGAGGAAGGCTCCATCAGTTCTGTTTTTTTTTGTTGTTGTTGTTGTTTTGCGGTACCAGGGATTGAACCCAGGGGCGTTCTACCTCCGCGCTGCGCCCCCGGCCCTATTTTTTTATACTTTATTTTGAAACCAGGTCTCACGAAGTTGCGGAGGGCCTCACTAGGTAGAGAGAGAGAGAGCTGAGGCTGGCCGCTAACCCGGATCCTCGGGTCTCCACCTCCCAAAGTACTGGGATTACAAGCGTACGCCACCATGTCCGGCGGCATCATTTCTGTCAAATCACAGACCTTTCAGACTCCAGACCCTCCACTGAGGCACTGGCTCTGATTGACACGTGTCTGAGGCCTAGCGCTGTTCAGCCACTACCAACAGAGCTGTGCGTTCACTCCCTTCAGACCTGCGAAGCACGAAAGACCCATGCTTGGACAGTATTCACTTCTGACGAAGGGCAATTTTAATAGAAATGAAATGCCCTACCACGGGCAAGCCTCAAATAGCAAAATCTCACCTCTCCCTTTTAGTAAAGAAGTTGGTTTGCTCCTCCTTTTCAAAGAAAGGAGTGGGATTTTACCAACCAGAAAGCTCTCTGCCCGGGAGTGGTGAGTGGCAGGGATTCAGTCAGGACTACCAGCCCCAACATTTCTGCTTCTCAGCTATACTAGTGGAGTCTCACTGGTTACCAGAATCATATTTTTAGAAAATTAACTTCCAAAAAAATTTTGCAACATGGGAGAACAAAAGGGGGGAGGCTGAAGCATAAAAGGCATTCAGCATAAAAAAAGGCCCTCAGGCCCTTGACTCAAAAGTAAATCAAAGATTTTTTAAATGAACCAAAATAAAAATATACCTAAACAAGAGGACAGCAAAGGAAAAGTAAACAAAAAGGAGCAACAAACGGGGGTGAAGGGTCAGTTCAATAAGAAATTTAATGGCTCTAAACAAGAAACTTGATGCTCTGCTTAGAAAATAAACAACTGCATGCAAAACATATATACCAATCGGTTTTCATATAGTTTCATAATTCATCTCAGACAAATTATGAAACTACCAAATACAAATAAAACCCAATATTTTAGAATCCCACTCTATTCAGAAGGCCCACCCCCCCACACACACCCACACATCCGCTCCCCGCCCCTCCCCCTTCCAGGCCCATCTGGCTTCCTTTCCTTCCTCCCTTTCCTCCCCACCCCCAGCCAGCCAACCAAGGAAAAGGCCTGGGTATGCAATGCCCTATCAGCTAGGGTGTCCAGAGGCCAGCACTGGGTTAGATAATTAAGGATTCTGTGGCTTATCCAATGACTCCACCTCCACCCAGCTGTCCCTGCAACCATGTCGCCCACACTCTGAACATCCCTCCTGCTCCCTGTCAGCTGGACCAGCTTGCTCACAACTAACTCTACTTCTTTCCCACCACCTCCCTACAAGCTCATCAACTCTGTCAGCAGGGAAGAAGTGAAAGTCAGGCTGTGAAAAGGCACCTGAGAAAACAGAAACACAGGAGAAATCATTGTTTCAACATGAATCAGGGGTCTGAGGAGTCAAATGAGCTGAGTGAATGAACAGACATCACTAGCCTGACAATAGACTGAAAACAATTTGCTCATTTAGTTATGTCATAAATCAATGGCAAAGAGAAAGAACATGTGCTCAGATTAGCTTGGTGGATCAAATCTCTAAAACTTTAATATTCCATCATTACTCACACATCTCTAACAGTAAAACCTGACTTTTTAAGTGTGCCAGCGAGGACATTTCACGAAGTTTCTAAAGTCAGAACTTTATAAATTCAAATTGAGCAAATCAGCTATTATATATTATTCATGTTCAGCAGTTGCCACTCCAGTCTCCTCCTGCACAGACAGACATTATAGAAAATAAATGATTGATACTTTCCAGTTTTTGAAAGACAAAAAGAACCACAGAACCGACCTGTACGTGGATTAAAAAGAAAACTTGCTAGAGATTCTGAATAGAATGTTCAAATCCTGAAAAATGCCTGTTCTAATCCCACAGTAGGACTATGACTCCAAAGGCATAGTGCTTTGTGTCAAAACCTATGTAAAAGTACACTATCTGTTTTGAGACTATGCAGTCTTTGCTAAATGCATGTATGATTTTCAAAGAATACTCCTGAAGTTACTTTTACCTCCTCATGAAAAATGACTACTTTACCCAAAAACAGCCAGTTCTTAGAGAAAGCAATTTTCTGAGCATTGAAATGCTCTGGTGAGCACATAACAGAGGCAGGTGCCAGTGGTGAGGCAGCCCCAAGGCATAAGGCCTGGAGGCTCAGCAGAGCAGCCTCCTCCAGTGGATGTCTGCTGCAAAGGCAGCCCGCAAGGAAACTGAGTCTGCCTGAGGAAAGAGGTACCCTGGAGCCCCCCACCGTGCTACAGGTAGAGAGCGGAACCAGGCAAGGAACCCAGAGCAGGTGCACCTGTCCCCATTTCAAGTTGAAATATCCAGATCAAGCAACGTTTCTGTGAGAATGATCCAAGAATCAATGCAAAGCTTTTGAACTCTTCTGCAAAGATCAATCTGTTTTTAACTCCCTAAAGCACATCAGTGACTTAGAGAAGCTCAGAACAGTTTAAGATTTTAAATTCAAACCATCAGCCTCAAATTGGATCTCATACAATCTTGCTTAACAATGGACAATAAGTTAGAACATGGGTGCAAGTAGTCATTTATCATGCACTAGCTGCCCACACAGAACTCCTTTCCTACACTGTTCCTTGGCATATGCACACGACTAATCTCCAGCAGAAGAATCACACCTAAGACATTTAGATCAGCAACATTCTGGAGGTGACAGGAACCAGGGTAAGGACACGCTACAAGGGGCCTGCAAGAGTCTGCTGTCCTGGCAATGGAATCAGAGACAACGACCCACCAATCTCTAGGCAGCTTAGGTGTTTTTCTTTTCCTCCACTCTAATCCAGACATGGAACACTTACATGTTACATGGTCCAAAAAGTTCTTTTTTCTCTGTTGCTTGTTCCAATGACTAAGAGAGGAATTTCTCAAATTTCACAGAGAAAACTGTCTTACTATACACATTCAAATTCCTTCTAGGAAGGAAAAAAAGTTACCATGGGATTCTTGGGTTAATGATGAGATATAAAATACTTCTGAAAGGTATTATAAACTTCATCTGCAACTCCTTCTTGTAACCCTGACACTGTCACCTGTTGTGCAGTAAGTGTATGAGGCAAGTTTCTATTGCATGAGTGAAAATTCCCTTCGTTTTGTTACTACCCGAGCAAATACTTCCAATGTGGGACCAGATACCCAGCCAGGCATAAACTGCTACCTCTATCCAGAAGGCAAGGAAGTATGAA
This sequence comes from Glis glis, assembly GCA_004027185.1. Lineage (NCBI taxonomy): Eukaryota > Metazoa > Chordata > Mammalia > Rodentia > Gliridae > Glis > Glis glis. Next base: position 6,135 of record PVJS01025777.1, read on the forward strand.
GCGTTTTTTTTTTTTGAGGGGGGGCTGGAAAACAAACTAATCTATACTGAGGGTTTTCCTCCACGTAATAGTACTAGAAGAAGTTGCAAAAAGAAAAAAGAAAACCGACAAGGTCTACCCAGAAAGAAATGATGTCAGAGTGCACACCTAAAATGAGAAGTAGAGGGGAAGAGGAAAGAGGAGGAAGAGGGGAGGAGGAGGAGAGAAACACAGAGAAGAAAGACACATATTCAACTTTCGAGTGAGACTGTTGGCAGGAGTCCCATATAAATCTGTCCTTTGTACATCAATTAAAATCCTTGGCACTCAATAAATTACACTAATAAATTACATCAGAGGATGTAGCAATTACCAAGGTCAGCAGGCTGAAGCAGTCAATTATTATTTTTATTCTTAAACAAAAGGCTTCTCTCTGACTGAACAAGCCCTGAAGAATGATAGATTACATATGACACCTCCAGCTTTGCCTTCTGGTCCCAATTTTCTTTGGTTGGAACCTTGATTTAATCTCATTTTCAATAGCCCAATGTATTTTTTTAAAAAAGTGCTACTTTAAAAGGTTACATATAGAATCTAGTAGCTAATAGTGATGCTTCTAAATTATATGCACCAAAGAAGGACAAAACATGTTTATTTTGTTGCCACACAATCTGAACCCAGAGAGTCTGGGCATGACCTAAGACACCGTGGGCCTCAGAAGGGAGGGGGGGTGAAAACCCAGCTGTGAAGAATGTGAGTCCCTGGAACCGCTGGCCGGCAGACACGCCTTCCTACAATCTGTTTTAGAGGGCTAAGTTACTGCTAACATTTGACTTTTATCTTTAACCTGGTTCATAGGAATAGAAGGTTTGAAAGGGATCTGCAGAGCATTCCTGGAGTCCCAGTTTTCTACCTCCTTTAAATTTACAATGTCATTCAATGATCACTAATTCACTGATCAGAAAGGTCAATGAGGCAACCCTCACCCATCAAAGAAAGGCTCAAGTAGACTCCAAATGTTGTATCTGAAAAAGAAGAATCACCAACCATAATTTAAAAAAAAAAGATCCTCTACAGAGATTTCTGCTAACTCACCAGTTTACATGAAACTTCAATGGCCTAGAAGCATGCCACTCCTGAGGCATTCCAGTTAACTAAGATCTTTACTGTATAACACCAAAGTTGTTGACTATTCAGTTTTCTTAGTGAACAAAATATTCAACATATTCTGTTGGTCTTAATCTTTCAAGAAATATCCAATGTATCAATTAGCTTTTTGTCACTACGACGAAAATACCTGACAAGAACAACTTAAAAGGAGGAAAGGTTAATTTGCTCATGGCTTCTGAAGTTCTGTTCACAGATGGGCAATTCCAAGGCAGAAACATCATGGCAGTAGGGTATGGCAGAGGAAGGCTGAGCTCAGGGCCACCAGGAAGTAGAGAAAGAGATGGGAAATGGCCAGGGACAGATACAGTCCCTCAAAGCCACACCCCCAGTGACCTACCTCCTCCTCTAGCCATGCCCCACCTACCTACAGTTACCACCTAGGGAATCCATCAAATTATTAATCTAAGCAGGGCATGGTGAGCATGCCTGTAATCCCAGTACTTGCAAGGCTGAGACAGGAGGAGCACAGGTTCTAGGAGAACTTCAGCAAGTAGTGAGACTCTCATCAACCTAACGAGACCCTGTTTCAAAATAAAATATAAAATAGAGCTGGGGGTGTAGCTCAGAGATAGAATGCCCCTGGGTTCAATCCCCAGTACCAAAAGGAAAATTGTTAATCTATCAATGTATTTATCCACTGATAAAATTAGAGGCCTGGTCCAATTATTTCACCTTTGAACATTTTTTGCATTGTCAATACATGAACTTTTCCAGGGGACATTCCATAACATCCAGTTACTTTTGGTCCAAAAGAAATAAGTGTTCCAGATTTTGAAATATATTCTAGCAGAAAAATAACGGCTGCTTTCAATTTAATAATAGCCACCATGTGTAGCTAATATATTTATAACAGAAAGCCAAAAAATGTCAGCTCTTAGAGAAATCTCACTTTAGAGAATTCCTTCAGTAATAAATTGACTCATCAACCATCAACATTCCACCAAAATCTCTGGGCTACCACCCCTGGGTATTACTTCTCATTTTGAGGAAATATCTGCAATTTCTGGATCATTTTGTATTGAGAGCATGTGCCCATCATACACCAGAAAGAAAATCTTCAAGGCAAAAATAATCAGCCAGATACTCAACAGAAGACAGTGTCTTACTATAATTCAATCAAAACTAAATGAACGAATTCATTAAGCCACTTTGCAAAACCACAGTTCACAAATCATTTGGACTGCAGCTTCCTCCCAAAGATTTGTGCACACACCGAGCAGCACTGTTCCCCATCCACTTGCTGGCACGTCATGAAGCAGTGCACGTGCTCATAGAACCTGGTTTGTGTCTGTGTAGGTTTTACACATAGAATACAGCTACAAGGCTGCAGAGATATCACCAAGAATGAGGACCTTAATTCACAAATTTATGTCACCACACTGCTCTCCAATGTATTCATAATTTTTTTAAAAATCACCATGTTTCCTTTTTATTTCTTATAAATCCCGTGAATAAGCTGAATTTTAGAAATTTCATTATCTATTATGGTCCCTATAAGAACTGGAATGGGAATGGACAAAGGAGATGAATATTCATTTGAGAATTCTACAAAGTGGAGGCTGGGTGGGAAATTGGACTGAGGAAGAGAAGGAGAAAGGAAAAACAGGGGGCAGGGGGATAAGGGGGAGATGGCTTATATGCCCCTGCTACATACAACCCTCTCCAGCAAAAAGAAATAGTTTAATGACAAGATCTCTGGTTCTTCATGATAACAATTTAAAGAAGGAAGAGAAAAAAATAAGCTCAAGCTGACTTTCAGAGAACCCCAGCTGTCTTGCTTCAAGTATGTAATAAGCTGCATTCAATACCGTATGATGGGGGGGGGGCAAACAGCAAGTATGTTTGCAGGGACAATGAAGAAAGAATACATCAAAATTGGCTGAAGAGCAAACATCATGTATGCATTACAAGCATAAAGTGCTCTAGGAATCAAAGGAAAGGAGCTAAAAAGTAGAAGAGGCAGAGTGAAAGCACACACAAGTAAACTCAGCCAGCATACAAACGCAAAAGCCAGCAGTGATAAGTATCAGGAAAAAATAATGGAAAGAATATTTATCTGTGACTTCAGAGTGAAAAGATAAGAAACCAGAGCAACTAATTTTGAGTAAAAATAAAGATTTATCACTGTCAAAATATGGCTGTTTGTTGATTTTTCTAGGGAGATTTTTAATACTACATACTAAGAAAGATCATTTAAAGCCAAAAGTTGAAATTACTGTCAGCTTCAGGTCACATCCCTGTACTCATCTACTTTAACCCTTTCTCTTCTGAAAGTTTAAAATTTTAAAGTCATTACCAGTTGCCGGGCGTGGTGGCGCACGCTTGTAATCCCAGTACTTTGGGAGGCGGAGACCGGAGGATCCGGGTTCGCAGCCAGCCTCAGCTCTCTCTCGCTCTCTCTCTTTCTCTCTCTCTCTCTCCCCCGTCTCTCTTTCTCTCTCTCTACTTAGTGAGGTCCTCCACAACTTCGTGAGACTCAGTTTCAAAATAAAGTATAAAAAATAGGGCTGGGGTGTAGCGCGGAGGTAGAACGCCCCTGGGTTCAATCCCCAGTACCGACACACACACACAAAAAAGTCATTACCATCTCATTTCAGGGCCAAACAGTCCATTGTCAATGAGCACCCATGATGTTTGTTCACTGAAGAACTTCACAATCTACCTTACGTTGAAGGGCACAAACAGGAGAATACTTTTAGGAAGTTTACTAAAGAAATATAATAAACTTAATACCCATTTTATAATGCATTCTTAAAAACCGGAGCAGGGAGCAAAGGGGAAGGGGCTGTCCATAGGGCAATACCGCTGTCTCGAGGAGAGCGTCTCTGCGTCCCTTCTGACCATCCACACAGTGCCAGGTGTGGGACAGCATGCAGCTGAGTGAGCCCCAGGCTCTGCCCTGAAGCACCCCAATAAGGAAGAGACACAAGGCACAGAAAGCTCATTAGAGATCCTTGCTCCTGGATACAGGAAAAAGAGGGACGTCAGAAAGTGCATCGAGCTGGAGATGGATGGCCTTTGAGCTAATGCTAACAGGCACGCAGGATGTGAAAGGCAGAGAAGGCTGAACTGGCAGAGGAATTGGGAATTGTGTGTGCAAAAGCACAGAAGATGAAGAAAAGAGAAGGAAGAAAGTTATAAAGACACATCACAGTGGTCCAGGGGAAAGGCCCCAAGGACAGGAAATAAGCTATCTTGGACAATACATGTATAGAATTTACTGTCCTGAAAGTGTCCTTTCCTCCTAGCACCTAAGAGACTTATTTTCAGAAGATGCACCCTTCACACACGTTCACGTGCACACATGTGCATGCATACACGGTCTCCTGGAAATCTGGAAATCTCAAGCAGGGTAGAGCCCTGTTTGTTTCTCCTCCTCACATATATCCTATTAGAACAGACAGAAACCTTAGAAATCACACAGCAATTCCCAACACCCCCCCCAAAAAAAACAGAATTTGTGTTAAATAACCAATAATGCATACCTGCTTTGATCAAGAAAAAATACATTTGGCTTATTTTAAATGCTTTTTTAACATTAATCCTCCTAAAAATGAAAGTCACTTAGCTAATGCTTTAAAAAGAAGCACATACACTATGTATACAATGATGTATAAAATATTTATATGTATGGGCCAGAATTAGAAGTGAATGTGTAAAACAAAAAATATGAGCATCATAAATTATTTTCTTCCCTCTTCCAAAATTTTTGTTAATATTCTTTATATATCCTTTGAGTATATAGCTTTTTAAATAACATATTACCTGAATACAAATGGTCTGTCTTAAATTTTTTTTCCATTTACAAATTTTTCAGTGAAGGAAAGCTTAACGCTTAGTGTTAACGATTAGTGCTAACATCAAAAAGTTATAAGAATCCATGACAACTAACTTAAAACTGATTTAACATAGGAGAAACTGGGATGAAAAAAAGTTTCACAAGCAAAATCCAAAAGGGTGTGATTTATTGTAACTAACATGGTGGAGTGCAAGTGGATAAAAAGATCCAATTAGATCAGAGAAAGATTCATTTAGACTGAGCTGAAAGGGCTACAGAAGGTCCTTCTCCCAAGGGAGTGGAGCTCTACTGTCCGAACTGTATCTGAGTGGAGGTAACAGGAAAACCAGGGGCAGGCATCCCCTGACCTTCCTGAACTGAAGAGAACATAAAGGGAAGTGGGACAGGCGAGCCGTGGCCTGGGGGAGGGGCAGCTCCTGTGGGGCTGTCAGCCTACCCTACAGTCTGCCCCATAGTCACAACTTTAGAACCTAATGCCAGAACTGAAGACTTACACCCTTCTGATCTTTATCAAAAGTTATTACTGACAATGATGTGGCCTGGAGCACAGTGTCTCCAGTCTTGTAAAGCCCTGGTACAGCATAAGTCTACAGTCTTTGAGAAGAGGAATATGCATGAGCTTTAGAATTTGAGACCTGGAGCTGGGCATGGTGTCACACACTTGTAATCCCAGTACTTGGGAGGCTGAGACAGGAGGATCACAGGTTCGTGGCCAGCCTCAGCTACTTAGTGAGGCCCTCTGCAACTAAGCGAGACCCTGTTTCAGAATAAAAAATAGGGCTGGGGGTGTAGCTTGGAGGTAAAATGCCCTTGGGTTCAATCCCCAGTACTGCAAAAAAAAAAAAAAAAAAAGAATTTGAGACCTGGACTCAAATTCCTGAACTTCAAAATCCTTTCTTAATTGTGCATCCTCACATAAGTCACTCAGGGTCCTGGCCTCCTTGCCTCCTCTTTCTTGAGTGGAGATGACCTCATCTCCTCTGGAACTGTTGTGATGGAGCACCTGGAATGTGGCAGGGCCCCGTGGGCTGCCTGCCTCCCCAGCTGTAAACCACTCAGGAGCTGGGAAAACCCAGTAACGTAACTCCCACCCCCACCCCCAGTCGTCCTCACTACCCTGAAGGGAGAAGCAACTGCACAATTAAGGAGCTGTTTTAAAACGATACAGAGTCTGTATGTTCTACTCTCCATGACAGGATTTCCAACTAATAAACCCAAAACATGAGCCGAGAGTTACACGGGAGAGGGTGGGCATACAAATTATTGAAGTGGTGAAGATTTGTGTCTTCTCTCTCATCTGGGGGAAAAGTGTCTTGCGTTGTCTTTTAATATTTAAAACAGTAGCACATGAGCAGACAACTACTATAAGACAATAATTCAATTGAAGGGCATTCTGGTGTGTGTAAACCACTCAAGTTTCACCCTGTGTAGTTTATTACATTATCAGAATCTGTTGATTGAATTACTTCCCTGCAGCGCTTCAGGTCTCTTCTTTCCCCCCATATAACATAGAATATTGCTTATCAAGATACTATATTTGTCCTCTGACATTTTACTGTCTGATCTCTTAGGATGCCTGTTGGCTCAGAACGTTTTTCAGAAACCCTGGGTGCTATGCACTTCCCCATGTATGTCACTGAAAAGACTTGACACAGGAGGGATGAAACTGTAAAGAGCAAAGCTATGCCAGGTTTCAGAAGAGTCCAAGTCAACTGAGTTTCATTACAGCCTTCAAGTTTGCATCTGGTCCAAGTTAATACTCAGTGTAAGCAAATAAAAGGCACTTTCCTGGACTGCTGTTGACCTGTGCTTTTCGGATTAGCTGCACGAGTGCCACTGCAGGAACACGCTGTACTGAGTGCTGTCAGAGAAGGAAGGAGGAGCAGTGAGTCCCTTTCCCTTAATCAATACTAACAGGAAGATGGAGAGACAGGAAAAGGAAACTCAACATGCAGTAGCATTAGTATCCAGCAAATACCAATCTTGACTACAGAGGGAAAGTGCTTACAGCTCCTTAGTTTCTAAGCTATAAAACATAACAAATGCTAGTATAACGTATCACTAACAACAGCAAAAGACAAAGGAAAAATTTCAAGAGTGTGTGTCACAACTATGAGGTTAGAGAGCTGTTTGGTGGGTGGGAGATAACTCAATGGGTCATCCTGGAAACTAGAGAAATGAACTAGGATATATTTTAGATGATCAAGGCAGGTTTTCCTTTAACTGTTAATTCAACTATAATATATTCAGGCAAATAAGAAGGCAGATATTATGAGGATTAGTTTATTTCCTAGAAGTCATATATTTAATATTTTGAAAACACACTAGGAACATACAAAAGCAGGCAAACTTTTTACAAAAAAACATTAATCTCAGTTGTAAACATAACAGGAAAAATATTTAACCTTACTGGTAACATCATTAAAGGAGTGAATTTTTGTGTTGTGTTAATGAGAATACCAGTATGCAAGGATTTGGTTAAAATATATAATTAAAAAGTTACAAACCTGCTTCTAAACATATAAAGTCAGAATTTAAGAACAACTGTGTTAAGCTGGTGGTGGCGCATGCCTGTAATCCCATTACTTGGGAGACTTAGGAGGATTGCAGATTCAAGGATAGCCTCAGCAACATAGGGAGACTCTCGGCAACCTAGAGAGACCCTATTTCAAAAACAAAATATAAAAAAAGGGCAGAGTGTAGCTCGGAGGTAAAATGCCCCTGGGTTCAATCCAAAAAACAAACAAACAAACAAAAACACAACTGTGTTAAAGTTAAAAAAAAAAAACTAAGTTCAAATCAAAGCTCAGTCATATGCCAGTCCAATGACCCTGGACAAGTTTCTCAAGCACCATGACTCAGTTTACCCACCTACAGACTGACACATGATCCTGGAGAGTTGAGAGAGGCCCGGGCATGGGCAGCGCTCTGCATGGGAGCCAGCTAGAGCAGCTCTCAAGAAAGGACAGATGCCACTGCCAGGACACAGAAGCCAGCCTCTGGCACCTCCCCCAAGGGGAGGAAGAACCAGGCCACTGAAGAGTAACACTCTAGCCAGAATTTCCTCATCTCCGCAGGAAAGAGAAAAAAGGCTCAGATCCTGATGCTTCCTCTTTAATGGTGATTTTAAACTCGGGTTCTAACCAGGAAGCTCTACTTCAATTCAAAAGGAGTGGAGCTCCCTGAAGACAGGCAGAGATTGAGGGGAGCAGGCCTGGCAGGGCAAGCAGACAGGCAGCGGTCACCTGCCTCCTGCAAACACTGCAAGCACCGAAATCTTCCTGATGACACTATCAGAAGCGCTAGTCAGGGGTGGGACGCCAGGACACCTGTCCTACACTACTGCTGGCACAGCTTAGCATGATACAGCCACAGCCGCAGAGACCTGAAGTAGAGCAAACAGCCCGGCCTGGACAGAGCAGCAGGCACAGCTTCCCAGGGTAACCCACCAGACAGTGCACACTGGTGTCCTCAGACACAGGGAAAGGAGGGCCACTGGCCTGCACTGCAGTCCTCTTCCCTGCAGACCACGCACGGGGACGCCATCACCTGGGCCTGCAAGGATGCCAGTCTCCAGGGCACAGATGGCTGAGTTGGAAAAGGGAGAGTTCTCTGATCCCTGACTGCTTGGCCAGCAGGATTCAACCTCAAAACATTCATGGGTTGCAGCCCAACTTCCCAAAACAAACCACTGAGTGACCCAATGACCACCTTACTCCATGAGTGCCATCATGAAGATGGGGCTACACCACCATGAGTGTCGGTTCCTTGGCAGGGGAAGGGAGACAGGGAAAGAGGAAATGAAGTACACAAGAGGAAGCACAGCACAAGCCGACTGGAGATTTCAAGTGAGATCAGGTCCTGATGATTGCTTCACTCCCTACTCAGACACCTCAACCTACACTGGCTACCTACGGTCCGGAGTAGCTCCTGAAATGTTATGAGCATGGCTTCCCATTCACAGAGGCCTGTCTTCCCAGGGCTCACAACTCTCCCTCCTTACCCTGGCCTCCAAGCCCTTGGTTTTCAAGCACACTGATGTCCCTCTGTTTCTCAGCCCCTCAAGTGCCCTGCCTTCCTGCATGCTTCCCTCTCCCCTCTATCCCTCAGCTGGCTCCTACTCACCCTTTCCATCTCAGCTTACATGGACTCTTTCCTTCCCTACCCACAAAGATGAGTTTGCCCCTTAGGAATAACCCCATAAAACCCTGTACTTGGCATTATCTTGCTTTCATTTTTTTTTATTTTGGTTGTTGTTGCTGTTGTTGTTTTGTGGTGCTGGGGATGGAACCCAGGGGCCTTCTACCTCCGGGCTACACCCCCAGACCTATTTTATTTTTTATTTGGAAACAGGCTCTTGCTAAATTGCTGAGAGCCTCACTAGGTTGCTGGGGCTGGCTGCAAACCTACGATCCTCCTGTCTCTGCTCCTCCTGTCTCAGCCTCATAAGTACTGGGATTACAAGCATGCGCCACCACACCCAGCTTTCATTTGTTTAAAGTCCTTCTTTACCCATAGACTAAAAGGTCCCAGAAGGCAGAGACTGTTCTGTTGTTACTCACCATAGCCCTACCATAGCAAATGTTGACTAGCTGATACTACTCCAACCTAACCTTCCAACTTCACCTCCCTCCTTCACAAGTACTTCTGCCTCCAGCCAAATTCCTCACATTCCTAAATCCCATACCTTCATTACTACTATTGTATAAAAATTCAGGTCACCCTTCAAAATTCTGCCCAAAAGCTGCTGCCCTGGAAAATTCTTTCCAATCTCCCAGCAATACACATGACTCTCACGTTCAGCCAATGAAAGGACTCAGCTTCAGAGTCACACAGACCGACCACCTTCTAACCAGGCTCTGCCACCAACAAAAGGTGAGCAAGTGTGGACAAGTCACTAAACTAGAGCCTCATTGCCCAAATAATAAAATCTAATTCCTGGAACAATGACATAAATGACCTAGCAGAACCTGGCACACAGAGCTCCTGGAATAACAGCTCCCTCCCACCACCCCTGCTCTGTACCAACTAGAATTCACTGCTCTGCACTTCCTTAGGAAATATGAGTTCCAGCATTCTTGGTCCTCTAACTGAAATCGTCACCATCATACAGCAAAAGCAGCAGCATCACCTGGCAAAAACTGAGTGGTTAATGTTTACTGTGCATGTTTAAATAGTGCTCAACTTCTGTATGTATAGTGAATCCCATTTTTAATTACATATACCCACGCAAGCCGGGCATGGTGGCACATGCTTGTAATCCCAGTACTTGGGAAGCTGAGACAGGAGGATCGCAGGTTCAAGGACAGCCTCAGCAAATACTGAGACTCTCATTAACTTAGCGAGACCCTGTTTCAAAATAAAAAAAATAAAATAGGGCTGAGGGTATTTCTCGGAGGTAGACTTTCCCTGGGTTCAATCCCTAGTGCCACACATACACAAAAAAATAAACAAACTCATGCAGAACACATGAATTTTTCTATATAATCCCAAAAGTCTTACTGCAGTTTTAAACTTTAAGAATTACAAAATTATAAAAGCTACATACTTACAAAATACAACATCTGGAAGTTTAATTTCTTTAACACTTAGTTGATGGATTTTAAATGAAAAAGTTTGGATTTTCCATTTTTTAATCCCTCCAATTAACAGTGAAAACTGTTAAAATTCCCCAGTAGAATTTGGGGAAGTTTTCGAAGTTAGATTCATCTCAGCAACTAGGAGTCTTTTTCTTTTCTTCCTGTGTTGACATACCTGGTATGGAGGAAGTAGCCAGTGGCTCCATGCCTGCAGGTCCCTTGGCCCTGGGTGCAGTGCACATGACAGGCAGCAGTGCCGCTGTGACACCTGGCTGGCCTCCGTGCAGACAGAATGCTGGCCTGCCTCAAACAGTGCCACACCAGAGCAACCTGCCACCGTTGCTTGTTTCTTATCCAGCATGGAACTGTTCTCCACCACGTGCAGGAGACATGAAGCATTTCAGGAACTGTACTGCATTCTTACTGCCCACAGTCAGTCAGGTATAATGGATGAGCTTTCCATCCTTTCATTTAACCACCCAACTGCAGTGTTAAAACATTCTTTGGTCCACTTGGCACCCTGTACCTGTGAGATGCTGGTAGAGATTACTTCCCTTACTCAAATCTCTGCTAGTTCCATTATTTCATGTCAGGTGACCTTTAAAAGCCTGAAAATCTGTGTCATGCACTTAGCTGTCCTGGGTGAACGCTGCTCATGTAGGAGTCTCCCAGAAACATGGTTCTCAACTCGGCTGGGCCTTTCAACTGCTGCGCTCTCTGCGAATCTCAGCAGACAACACTGACTATGGAGAGGAACGAATTCAAAGAAACTCGCAGGTGATTTACACATGATAAAGTTATTTCACAAGTGCTTTTGTTAGCTAAGATTTTCAAACCATACACTACTTAATGTTTGGAATAACTCATCCAAAAGGCTGCAATTGTGCTTATTAAAGTAATCAATAACCTGAAGGAAATGGAAAAATAACAAAAACTCAGTGAATTTATTTCATATTTGAGTTGTCAGGTCTGACAACCGAATCACATGCAAATGTAGTATTGTGCTGTTTGTCTGCTGCTGTGTAACAAACCTCCTGAAAATGAAGTGGCTTAAACCACTACGCACCTGATCGCAAGGCTTCCGTGTGGGCAGGGGTGGCTGAGAGCACTCATCTCTGCTCTGTGTGGTATGGACCTGGGGCTTGATGGCCCAAGGGCCTTCGATGGCTTTGCTCACAAGGCCACTGTCTCAGCTGGGGTGGCTGGAATGGCTAGCGGCTACTGGAACTTTCCCTCTCCTTTTATAATCTCTCATCTGCCAGAGCAACTCTTCCCCACAGGGCAGTCTGACTTCTTTAGATGGCAGCTTCCCTCTAAGAAGACATGTTGGTCTAAATTGCAACCCCCCAAAATTTATATACTGAAGTGCTAACTCCCAGAAAACCTCAGAATGTGACTGTTTGGAGATGGGGACTTGAACTGAGGTCATCCAGGAGGGCCCTACTCCAGTCTGACTGGTACCATAAGAAGAGAGTCATCTGAGGCATGTGTGCACAGCAAGGCCATGCAAGGACCCAGAGCCAATCTGGTCAGCTGTGAGCCACAGACAGAGGCCATAGAAGAAACCAATCTGCTGACACCTCGATTTTGCACTTCCAGCTTCCAGGACTGAGTTTCTGTTGTTGAAGCCCTAGTGTGTGGTGTTTTGTTTGAAAGTAGGGGGCAAAAGTGGAGGCTCCAGCATCCCTTAAAGCAACATCCAGAAGCCACACAACATCACGTCCACCCCACAGACCACAGCCCGGTCAACACCATCACAGAACCAACCCCATTTCAAGGAGAGGGGTTCTCCTGGCGGGAGGTCCAGCACACACAGAGATCAGAGGAACTCTTGCTGGTTGGGAAAAACAGAGATGAAGGGAAAATCCTGAGTTCCCTATCTCATCTCCAACCCACCACATGACCAACTGGGAAAACTGGGTAACCTCCACCTCAATAGCATAGAGCATTTAGCACAGTTCTTTCACTGGGTGGTTTAAGGAGTGGAGCCAACTGAATGCTTACTAAGTAAAACTAGGTCAGGTATGTTAAATTATCTTGAGAAGCATAAAGATCTAGTCTGCATATTTTTCTGGGATCTGGTATGAGAGTATATCCCTTTGTGTCCATGATCCTTTTGCAGAAAGGACCTTCCTTCAAAATAATCAATCAGTCGCCCCAGGAAAACCTAACTGCACACCCATCACAAGTTCTCATTACAGTGAGAGTGTTCTACAATCGAGGAGGAATTTCAAGAAGGCTGGGTACAGATGGGGAAGGAGGAGGGCCACCAAGGCTCTGGGAGGCGCTTGGTAATAGTAAACAGCCGTTTCAAACCAATAGCCTAGAAGCTAAACACACTACTGCCTGCTGTGGTTGGATTCTGTTAAACTGGTACTAATTAGAATGGAAGTACAAAGCTTGAAATAATGATTTCTTATCCAAAAACAGATTCTGCATGAGAAGAGCAGGGAATAAGCAGAGTTAAGTGTGTGAGAGTGTGAGAAGCATTATGTGGATGGCTGGAAAGGAAACCTCAATAGAGACTTCAACCTGCTGCTGAAAATGCCCTGATGCATATTTATTAGGTCTGTCATTCAAGAGGCTTGGATGCCACAGTATCTCCAGCCATCATTAACAGGCATTAATGACCACAGCCTTTCAACGCGCTGCCGTGGTGCACTGCAATGCAGCTTCGAGCAGCTGGTGGAATCAGAATGGAATCAGAACAGATGGCCTGCTTCCCTTCAAGGCAGAACTTTCTGCAGGTGAAAAAATGACTGTTAGGTAACTCAGGGAAAGAAAAACAAACAAAAGTTGAAATTGGAATAGCTGATGATGGTAAAGTAGCTCAGTATCTCAGGCAGCCTTTAACTTGGGCCCTAAAGGCTGGTAGGATGCCGACAGAACTGCAACTGGGCTACAAAAGCAGTGTTCCTTCCAAGTCCAGAAAGGTCCACTCAAACCTGGTGACACCTCTGTGCCAAGCGGGGCACTGGGGTGTGTCCCTGAAATGCATTCCCTCAAGATGCTTCTGAGTGCCTTCGGTATGCCAGAAAGGTGTGCCCAGCCCTCTCCACAGGGGGTGGAGTCCGGGTCTCTGCCCTCAAGAGCAAACTTCAAGGGAAGACCAGTTTCAATGAACCCGAGTGGAATGACTACCACTCTGGGCAAGTGGCTAGTGGTGTGGCAGACTGAACCATGTTTGGGTTTTTTTAGGGGGACATTAAATAGCTATCCGTCTTTATATTTGTACTTCTATTTTTCCTTTGGTAAACTGCTTATATACTTTGCCTCCTTAAATAATGAAACATTCAGCCGGGCATGGTGGCGCACGCTTGTAATCCCAGTACTTTGGGAGGCAGAGACTGGAGGATCTGGGTTCACGGCCAGCCTCAGCTCTCTCTCTCTCTCTCTCTCCCTCCCTGTCTCTCTGTCTCTCTCTCTCTCTCTCTCTCTCTCTCTCTCTCTCTCCATCTCTCTCTTTCTCTACTTAGTGAGGCCCTCCGCAACTTCGTGAGACCCGGTTTCAAAATAAAGTATAAAAAATAGGGCCGGGGGTATAGCGCGGGGGTAGAACGCCCCTGGGTTCAATCCCCGGTACCGCAAATAATAATAACAATAATAATAATAATAATAATAATAATAATAATAAAACATTCAGAACCTTTTGGATGTAAGAGCAGAACCCACTCAAGGTGGCTTAACCAGAAAAAAAGAAATGTAACTAAAAACGGAAGAGTGGAGGCTTTCAACACAGGATTATTTTCCTGGAAAAACTTTTCCCTGATTATTCTACCTAGAGGCCCTAGCGCTTATCCCTAGCACTTTCACCCTGCTTGTCCCCACAACCCCTTCCCAGCCAATCACTTTCTTTCCCCATATCCTGCTGTACACTCACTGAAACTCCACTCTACCTACCTGCTTGCTTGCTTGCTTGCTTGCTTGCCATCTCTCCCACTGAAGGGCAGCTCGGGGAAGGCAGGCAGGGAAGGTGCCTGTAAGCCACTGCAGCCCAGGGCCAGGGCAGGAGCAGTGCTGGTCCTCAGCCAGTACTTTCTGAGTTATTAAATAAATGGCCGATCACACAGAACTCAGGCAAGGGATGCAACTAGGTCTTAGGAGGGACAGGAAGCAGGAACTAGAAGCTGGAAAGCTACCCTCTGCCTCTCACTCCATTCTTTGCCAGGGTGGGCTCCAGCCTCAGTTTCTCCTACCATCTCCACTGTGTCCTCTTTACTGAAGGCTTTCTCCGTGCCCCCTACTTCTGAAAACCCTGCCATTGTCTCCAGTATCCTTAGCGTGAAGTCCAAACCCAATAATTTACAAGCCCTTTGTGACTTGTCTCCACCCTCCTCTCACCTTATTTCACTGGACCACTCTTCTAGCCATTCAGGGCTCCTCCTAAAAGGAGCTGTGTGCAGCACTCAGCCCTAGGTCTTAAAATACTTTGTACTCTCTCCCTAGAGTGCCCTTGCCCTCTCGCCTCCACCATCCCTTCTCATCCTGGCAGGGGTAGATGACCCCGCTAACTATCACAGCCTTTCACTCTCCCCAACTAAGCTGTGAGCTCCATGGCAGCAGGACTGCACCTGCCTTGTGCCACGCACAGCACCTGAAAGTATCTGTAGATCCTCGATATTTGGGGAATAAATGACCTGCACATCTGTAGTAGTTGTTACTAAGGGGCTGTGACAAGAATAATCTAGCAAGTCACCAGGGCAAGAATCTGTCTGCCTTGTCTTAGCAGTATCCCCCAAGCCTAGAAGACACCCAATAAATATTTGCTGAATGCATAAATTCCTGGCTTTCCTGAGGTGACTCCATCCCTTGCTCTCTCCCACCTGAGAAAACATGTCAGAATGCATGTGGGCGGGAAATAGCATTATTACAGGGACATCTCTGAAGCATTTGAAAGAGCCACACTTTATTACTTGTTGTAAACTACTAGCCATGCACCTCATGACTGATCATCACATAGGAGGTGGCTGTGACAGTGGTTGAGAACAGCTGATTTAGACAACCCTAAGAACTATGAAGCACTTTCTACTCTTATTTTATTTTCTAGAAGATGAAGGTGACAATAAGCTCAGTAAGAACTAATAACTGAATCATTCTAACCTTCAGTTTTCTTTTTATAAAATAGATCTCCGCACACCCCAGGAGAAACTTTTAATTAAATCAAAGATGCTAGAAATTCTTTTTCAGTTATTTTCCTCCTGTACCAATGAGCTCCACTGGTTGCTACTGTCTGTCTCCTTTCAAAAGCCAACTTACAACCCACATACTCACTTCAGGGAGGCCACACTGCAACCCTGCGCAGCAGACACAGAGCCGTGGCCCCAGTGTGAGGGTATCAGTGACCCCAAACACAGTAACTGCTAGGCTTTATTTTGTTTTGTTTCAGTCTTTGTGTCTGTGTTTTATCTTTTAGATAAAATATAATTGGTAAAATTGCTGGAACTTAAATCAAGCTGAGTTATTTTTGTTTTATAAAGCATCCCCAAATATTGATCACATGATGACATACAACCAAAAATGAAAAGCCCTAATAAAGATTCCAGTCTTGGTAAGTTAAATAGAGAAACAAATAAATCTGAGAAAGCCACACCAGAAGCAAAAAAGCCACACAGACAGCCACATACTCCAAACAAGGCTAAAGTTAGTAAAGGAAAATATAGCAACCCAAAGCCAGAAACATCATAACCCTTAATAGCCTACAGAATGAAACACTCATCCACACAAACAGATCTGAGCTCTTCAGAGAACCCCACATGCTAAGTGACAGCAAAGATTTTCAGGATTTTCTTGTTTTTGTTTTTAAGTTCAAAGGCCTTTTAGTCTATAAAAGATACTAGTGTTTGACATATTTGGTTCCAATTTAGAGTGGAGGATGAGAGAAGGAAAAGTGTCAAGGCATATTTTACCATAGGGAGGAGCAGTCAAGGCAAAGTCCCAAGGGTACAACACAAAAAGCACATGGAAATTGGGAGCTGCCTTTTAAAAGAATAAAGTCTGTCACCTCTTCAAGTAATAGTCCTTTTTGTTTGGTCTAACAGAATGGTGCACTACCCAAAGGAAATGAGGCAGGTACCTCCCCCATTTTGTAGGGCTTAATCAGTTTCCACTAAGACACTTCATTTTTCAATCATATTTATAAACCTTCCTTTGCAGAGCTTCTTTTTGTGCCAAGGATCTCTTTGGCAGTCTGAACCCTGCTCAGAGAAATGTCTTTCAATGCATGAAATAAAATACAGAAGACTACAAATGAAATCCGTTATACTAAGTTATCAAAACAGTTTTAAACTGCACAACAACCATACGTGAACTTCTGCTTTATGTCATCAAATGACAAAACTCGCAGTGGGTCTTTGTTGTCTACACTCATAATCGAGCAAAATGCTAATTTTCAGTTTGACTATAGTGAAAATAAAGGTGTATTTTCCCCCATCCATGTCTGTGGATCCCCTAAATTCCATCTGTGGACCCTATGTTAAGAACTCATGGCTGATAGAGCCAATGAAATATATTTTGTGCAGCATCAAATGAAAAATAAACCTTACTATTGCATGATCCATTTGACTGTGAGGTGAGGGGAACTAAGAGTAACCATACTGGGCCATTATTCAGCAAGAGAGCTGCATGCTTCAAACGGAATCCAGAAAGGGTGCTTTGAGGGGCTGACAGCATGGTGGGAAGTGGCCCCGTGCTGGGGAAACCATGCTAAGGTGATCCAGCTCAGCCCCAAGCAACTATGAACTTGAGCGAATCTCCTTCCTTCCAGAAGCACCAGTTTCTTCATGAATAAAAAAGAGGGCTAGGTATATACTATTACCCCGTAAGCCTGTACCAGTCCTAAAACTTATCATCAGATTATCACCTCTTTATGCTAGTATTTCAATTTAGCTTAACTTCAAAACCGCATTGCCTTTCTTAAACTTGGGACAGCAGGTTTTAGACAATCTAAACGTTCTCGTTTACTAATATCAATGATTCAAATATGCATATACTATTACAATGTGGTGTGTGTGTGTGTGTGTGTGTGTGTGTGTGTGTGTGTTACTGTGGATTGAATCCAGGGGCACTCTATCACTGAACTACATCACCAGCCCTATTTTATTTTTTTTTTATTTTAAGACAGGATCTTGCCAAGTTGCCCAGGCTGGCCTCAAACCTGTGATGCTCCTATCTCAACCTCCCAAGTACTGTATTACAAGTTTTTTAAACCCTGTTTTGTGCATATTTGCTTCATAAAAAGCATTTGCAGCGCTGACTTTTCTGCCATTATAATACAGGATGTGTGCCCATTTAAATTTTAGCACCATCACTTTCAAAATATACAAAATCAGCAAATGTCAAGCTACTAGGAGCATGTAACTCAACTATACATTTTCCACATTTGAGCCAATAAACACAATCAGAGTACAGACCAAAGGTTCTTGACGACCTAATCCAATCATATTTTGTTACTGCTAAAGAAACAGAGGGGTAGGAACCAAGCCAAAATCACAAAGCTGCTTGGCAAGAGAGCAGGATTTGAACCGGTTCCCCTAACTGTAAATGAGTCCCCAACTTTTCCCATTCCACTAACCTGCCTCTCAAATCCTGAGCCACTTCCCCAACTTTAAAATGTTAGTCAAGTTTAATATTAATAGCAAGAAAGACCCAATAGTTAGACAAGCCACGTCCTCCGCCTTCAATTATGTAGTGGGCACAAGAAAGACTTGTGGCTATGACACATTAACTGGTTAGAATTATGGAATAATTTAAATTCCACTAATCTGCCAGAAAGTGATGACCCCACTAAAATCCTAACTACATGGCATTCTTTAATACTGTGTAACCCATGAAAAGATACAGAAGTATTTGTATAAGGATACTGACATCTATCAATCTTTCTGCCTGCCCTCCTGAATTTCCTAGTAACATTTTACTAGGAAACATTTTACTAGGAAATTCAGAAGATAGCAAAAAGGACAGTCACATAGCAACTTTAAAAAAAAATTGTATTTTACAAGCAAGCAAAAGATTCTATCAATTTCAAATGTTGGGTATATTTTTAACCTCAAAAACAATTTTTAAGAAAATCTAACAGTCTCCATTTATCAATATCCATGTCCCATAGGACCAGACATGCAAACTTAACAGTAATTTTTCTTTGAATGTTATTGATGTTTCAAAAGGGAAGGCACTGTCTCAAGTCCTAATGGTGGGGTGTGATTTAATAGGGGCCTCTTTAAAATCAACATACCTATTCACTATTTCACCTGCTCTGATGTATTCAATATTGCTAAAGAGTCATAAGCCTACTCTAAAAAAAAACATAATTCAAGTATATAAAACCCAGACTAGCATCTTCTACTCACATTTTACTTCCTGGGAAAGACCTTCCCTGACCTAGCTGGAGAAAGTAATACTCACTGACAGTAGTCACTCTGTAAATTAACCAACTTTCTGTTGAGAACTTGGTGACACCTAAAATTGTTGTTTATTAATTTGGTAAGTTTATTTATTCACATTTCTGGTTATTCCTGTCACTCCACATTAAAATGAAAGTTCATGGTTCACTGCTGGCTCCTCAGTGCCTAAACAGACCTGGCACATAGTAGGTGCAAAAATAACTGCTGGATGTCTGCCCCAACCTACTGGGTAAGTGGCAATGATGTCATAATTAGCATCTCCTGGAAAAGCATTAGCAAAAGGCAGGGTGTACACAACCAACAGCATATTTGCATAGCCGACTTCAAATAAGCCTATGACACCAGGACAATCCAGGATAGAAATCCTTTTCCTGGCTTTGGAATGTCCGGCACTTCCAACCATGAACACAAAACCTCTCCAGCCAGGCCCACTCAGACTGCTTTCCTGAAACATCTCAACAACGACTGCCTCAAAAGGAAATAATGAAATAAAGTTCTGGCATAAGTTAATCTTCTGTGTCAAGTTCACAGTGTTAAACACACTTTGAAGCCAGCCACACAAACAAAACCAAACTCCACAAAATTAGGTTGGGCTGAAGTTACATAAGACGGACTAAACAGTGGCTTTCCCCAGGTCAGTCTTCCTCTTTCCAGGGAACCCTGACATCTGTCTTTTAAGTGCAATTCCCATGCAGGTGAGAAAAACGCGTATCTGCAGACAGCTTCAAAAAGAGTGGGATTTCCAGTACTACTCCACCTAGTACTCTTAGCAACAAAAATGAGCAAGAATATAGGAAACTTTAAGGCTTACTGTGTCTACAAGCTTCTCTTTAAAAACTCCTCTCTTTAAAATGTTTCAGTGGGCACTTACTTCAAGTCATCAAAACACGTTTTCCAAAGTCCCCTGGGTCCACAGCTAGGACTCCTCACACGTGCGCGGCGCCCACCTATCAGCACCCATGACGTTCTGAATACAAGTCTTTCAACTGAGAGGGACAAAAGCGCGGGTTCCCAGGAGCCGCACATCCGAAGGGAAAAAATAATCCTTTCTCCTGCAGCTCTAGAGCCAAGTTGCTCCTTCTCCTGAGTTTTCTGCACTTTCCTCCTCCCTCTTCCACTCCTCTTTCACTGCCCACTTTACCCTGCTTTAATCCCGCGAAGCCTCTCTCCTGGCTTATTAAGGGTAAACAATAGAAATGTCACAAGGAAACTCAGGAAGTAGATGAAGTCTCTAATTGCTGCTGTTTAACGATTGTGGATAATTACTATCTTCACAATGTGGTTTTCGCCCGCGGAGAGCGAGCCGAGGCGGGCCGGCTGGCGTGCTCCCGCCGCTGCCCGGTGGCCGGGAGGGCGTCGCGAGGCCGGGCGGGGGTCCGGGGGGTGTCGCTGCAGCCGGGGTCCAGGCCCTGCCCTCGGGTCGCTGCCGGCGCGGAGCGGGAGGGCCGCCGGGCGCCTGGGTCACAGACAGTTCAGCGACCGCGGCGGTCACCATAACAATACGCAAAGCACAGCCCGCAGACCCCACCGCCGCCCGCCGCCCGGAGCCCCGGGTTCGGGGCCCGGCGCTCGGGGACACAGGGGCCCCCGGGCAGCGGCCGGCTGGCCTCCAGCTTCGGGAAGAGACCCCGCGAGGTGCCTGAGCCCCCGCCCGCGGGAGTCGATCCCGGTCCCCCCGGCACCGCCGCGGACCCGGTCCCGGAGCGGGGCGCCGCGCTCAGCCCCGCGGGGTCGCCCGTGTCGCCTCCGCGCGGACCGCGCACCATCCCGCCGCCCGTGCAGCCCCGCGCGCGGACCCGGGCATCCCGGCCTCCCGCGGACTCACCCCAGGACCACCAGCTCCCCGTATTTCACCGGCTCCTTATTGGGGGCGCAGGGCTCCTCCTGGCCGGGGGAAAACATGGAGCCCCGCTCGGCCGCCGCCGCCGCCTCCGCCGCGATCCCCGCTGAGTCCGCGCCGCCGCTACAATCCCATCCCGAGAAGGGGGTGAGCGCGCCGGGGAAGGGCACGGCGGCGAAGGGGGCGCGGGGCGGCCAGTCCCGAGGCTGCTCCGTCGTGGCGGCGCGGCTGCCCGCCTGGCGCCCGGAGCTCCGCACGCCGCGGCCGCCCGAGCCAGAACCGGCAACGAATGGGACCGGGCAGCAGGGGGACCTGCCCGCGCAGAGCGAGCGAGCGAGCGAGCCAGAGACAGCCGCCGCCGCCGCTGCAGCCGCCGCCGAGGCCCCGCGGGAGGGCGCGCGGGAGGGACGGAGAGGGAGGGCGGGCGGGCGGGGAGCGAGGGGAGGCGCGGGCCGAGTGCGGAGCCGCCCCCGGCGCGGGCAGGTGGAGCCCCGCCCCGAGCCCCGCCCCGCCCTAGCCCCGCCCCCGGCCCCGCCCCCGGCGCGTGGGGCCGCCGCGCCCCCGCCCCGCCCCCGCCCGCCCGCGGCCGACCGCCGTGTTATGTAAACATAGAGTAAAAGGGAAGGGGCGCTCTTAAAGGAGCAGCTCTGTTTTTCT
>PVJS01025778.1:0-27557 GCA_004027185.1 Glis glis
GGGCTGGGGTTGTAGCTTAGTGGTAGAATGCCCCTGGGTTCAATCTCTAGTACCACACACACAAAGACACACACACACACACACACACACACACACAGGAAAGAAACGAAGGAAGGAAGGAAGGAAGGAAGGAAGGAAGGAAGGAAGGAAGGAAAGGAAGGTACAGATAATATATTATTAGTGGCACATAGTATCAATAATTTATTGTTGTTGATTTTGACCTTGATTACTTAGCTTAAGATAGTATTTTTCAGGTTTCTCTGCCATAAAGTTATTCTTTTTTCTCTCCTTTTTCATATTTCTTTTTAAAAGAAAGTCACTATGCACAGCTTACAATTAAGGATTGAGAAGTTATTTATTTGAATATCTGCATAAATCAAGGAATGGGAAGTTAGTTCTTTCTGTATATCTACATAAATTACTTTAAATCCTCCCTCCTCTGTGTATATTTGTCTATTTTTGCACATTAATTTACTTTTATCAGTATGAACTCTTATTTATTTTGTGTTTTCCGGTAATAATAAATGCTGTCTCATTTATTTTTTGTTCAAACTGCTTTAGCTTGGCTATTGATAGCTTTTTTAGTTGGCTCCTTTATCTCTTTGACATAGCTCCATCATTGTGTATGAGTGTGAGTGAGCATGTGTGTGTGCGTGTGTGTGCATGTGTGTGTACGTGTGTGTGTGAGTGTGCGTGCATGTGTGTGCGTGCGTGTGTGTGAGTGTGCATGCATGTGTGTGCGTACATGTGCATGTGTGTGCATGCGTGTGTGTGTGCGTGCATGTGTTTGTGAGTGTGTGTGTGCATGCGCATGTGTGTGTGAGCATGTGTGTGTGTGTGTGTGTGTGTGTGTTTGAGCATTCCTACTTTCTGGCACTATAAGATGCTCTGATTTGTCTTATATATTTCCTCTTTCAGTTCTAGAATCAATAATTGCTCCAAGAGTTCTTAGTCTTTCATTGGAGAATAGTATTACAAACCAAGATCTGGGCGGTAGGTATGTTCGTTGCTGCTGAGTGTCATTGCTTCTAAGTCCCTTCAACTGCCAGAGCAGGGAGATATATGTGTATATGTGTATAGAATAACTAATGTTCACCGTATTTCTATATGTAGTCGTCTGTATGTATGGAAAGCTAAACACAAATTTATCTTGATGTCTTCAGCACTGATTCATTATACATGGATCATTATAGCCTCCTCCCCTCACTTATTTGTAAACTCCTCCAACAGTGAAAAACCTGGCTTCTACCATCTGTCATCATTAGTTCATTAACTAATTGCAAAATACATGCATGGCTTCAGAATTGCTAACCTGCACACCCATGAGAAACACCTTTATCAACTAGAGCCCAGTTCTTTTGCCTTTGGCCTTGCAGAGTCCAGTCACTTTCACAGTTACTTAAGCCAGCACCATATTCCCCACTTCCTTCAGTGAGATCGTTTCATATATCTTCAATGCATTTATATTCTTATTTTTTTAGTACTTTGTCTTCCATCCTGGATCCCTCAACCTCCTCATTTATCTTTTTCATTTGCATACATTAAGATTTATGCTGTGGTATAAAGTTGTATGGCTTTCAACAAATGTTTAATATCTTGTATTTACTATTATAATACCATACCACTCTAAAATAACCCATGTGCTTCACCTATTCAGCCCCTGCCCCCACTCATATACTACTGCAAAACAGTACCTTTTTGAAACTCTAGATTGGGACTGGATACCTCCAGAAATTGCCATCAAAATCAAGGTAGCGCACGCTTGTAATCCCAGTACTTTGGGAGGCAGAGACCAGAGGATCCGGGTTCGCGGCCAGCCTCAGCACTCTCTCTCTCTCTCTCTCTCTCTCTCTCCTTGTCTCTCTCTCTCTCTCTCTACCTAGTGAGGCCCTCTGCAACTTCGTGAGACCCATTTTCAAAATAAAGTATAAAAAAATAGGGCTGGGGGTGTAGCGCGGAGGTAGAACACGCCTGGGTTCAATCCCCGGTACCGCAAAAAAAAAAAAAATCAAGGGTTAGTAGACAAAAGTTTCTCTCATGTGGATGATGTTATGTTTCCTAGAGGAAAAGGGTTGTGAGCATTTATTTTTACCTTATTAGTGTTTGTCTCAAAATAATATTGGAGGAAAAGATTATTGAAAGAGGGGCAAAATTTTGAATGCATTTGAGAGGTCAAAATAGTGAAATGACAGGTCATATTGATATCTATGTTTTTCATTTCCAAAATGCATTTAAAATGATTTCTTGAGTCCTAGCTCAATAAATTAAAATGTATTACTTATTTTGTTCTAAAGAAGATTCATCCTTCCCATCCTCATTTCTTTCTGCCCTTCCTCCTCTTTTTAAAATTTTATTCCTTATTTTCTCCTATACAAATGCTTACTTAGTCCCTGTTTTGTGGCAGGCACTATAATAGATGGTGGGGATACATAGGTAAAAAAAATCACCTTTGCCCTCCAGGACCTGCCGTATTATTACTGAGGCAGGCAACTATGAAGGGACAGTTAGTGTATGGTCATTGTTACATGGGTACAATAAACACATAAAAGAATGGAGGAGTTAACTTTGCCTTGAAGGATCAGGGAAGACTTCTGACAGGTGGCATGGATCCTCAAAGGAGGAGTATTAATGTATGAGAGAGAAAAAGAAATGCAGCATAAAACATCTGGTTAGCTTACAGTGTTGGCAAGATGGAGGAGCTACTAGTTAATTATAGCCGGAGTGGTAGATGTGGGGTGGAGATGGCAATGTGGTAGATCAGGTTGACAGTTATGGATCATAAAGGACCTTGACTTCTATTTTATCCTGAGAATAAGGAGAGAGCCACTGAAAGATTATGAGCATGGTAAGGATGACATCATACAGCTTCTTAAAAAACTCCAAGAGAACCAATGAGAGCCCCAGAATTCAAGAAGGTACAAAATTTGATCCTAAAAAACTTCCTAGATGGCTATCACTACAATCAAAATGGGAGGTTTGGTCTGGGAGGTGTAGTTCAGTGGTAGAACGTTTTACGTATAGCATGGATGAAGCTGTCGTGGCAACTCTCAGTATTGTAAGCTACAACAACAAAAAGGTGGGATTGTGGTCTACTTTTGGTCAGCGAAAGAAGAGAAAGAGCAGTAAGGATGTATGTGAGAAATATTTTTACAAAAGTAAGGAATTGAGGCTGGGTTTGTTGTTGTGCACCTGTAGTTACAGCTTCTCAGGAGGATCACTTGAGCCTAGGAGTTTAAATAAAAAGAAGGAAAATGAGAAAAGGAAGGAGAGAGGGAAGTAGTATTGAAGGGTAAAATTGAGATCGAAGTGTTATCTAAACTCTACTAATCTTCATTCTCATTAAAGGAAATTTAAACATGGATTGGAAGAGGTACATTTTATGCAATTTAATTTTTTGTGATTAGATATATATTTCCAAGAATGAGTGTCAACATGTCCATAAAATATTATTTTAACATGAACATAGTTTAGATATTTCTTCTTATTAAGATTCTAAATCTTGTTAAGAGAATGTAAACAAAAGTGAGTTCAGAGCTTTGTGGTTCATGTCTGTGGCACAGACATGAACTTAGAGTTCTCTGTTGTAGGAAGTGGTTCTTAGGGTTTTTGAACATACTATTTATGGAGACCGAATTGTTCATCAATATTGGCGTTCCTGGTATCAATCTAGAGTCTAATCTAAAATAACTTGTTCCCTGACAGGATGAATCCTTAAAGCAACTGCAGGTACTTCATCAGCCCTGGCTCTTGCCAAGTGACACAGAGAGCGAAGGGGTAGAGGCAGAACAAGAGAAACGTGAGTAGACACTGCTGTTCATTGACAAAATGCTTTTCCCCAAAGAAACCCACAATAAAGGTATTTCCTTTTCATAGCATTAAACCACTTTAGTGAGAAAAAAAAGTCAGACTTGATTAGAGAAAACGTTTAAAGATAAGCTATACTAAAGATAAGCTATACTTCAGTACTATAAATTTGATTTGGTGATGTTCATAAACTAAGGTCCATAAACTAACTTTCACAAAAGAAGGAATTATTCTTCATGAATACCAACATAGAATTTCCAGTTTAAATGTAAATCTTCTATCAATGCTGTACAATTAGATCAGTGAAAAATTGATTAAAAATTCTAAAATATATTAGGGTCAGCTGATAGTTATATATGAAATTATCCTTATTGGAAAAATAAATTTTTGCATATTGGAAATTTTCCAAGTCCACACAACAAATTATTTTAGAATTTAAGACAGACTACATGGCTGTTGATGTAAGTTGCTGGATGGTCCATGTGTGGTCCATGGTAGGCTCTCTAGGAGTTATTGACAGTAGAAGACATATGGGTTCTTCCACCCAGCTAAGAGGTTTGTGTTTGGATTATATAGAAATAGCATTGATTTCCAAAATCAATATCAAAAATTTTTGATTTTTCAACAGTAGCAAGCAGAGACAAATAATAGTTGTATATGGTCATACAGTCCTCATCATAGCTGATGTGAAGTGATTAATAATTCTCTTGAGCCACAACCACCAGATACCTAATATGTGACATCATGATTCTGTTCCCTGGATTCCAGAAAATTACTCTTCCAGGTTAAAAGGCCTTTAAAAATACTCTAATCCTATTTCCACAAGGACAGGCTTCTATGACCAGAGGGGGCACAAGCAAGAGGGGACACAGGAGTCAGAGTGCTCAGAACAGAGGAGGTGGTAGAGAGCCAAGGACCACACAGCTGGCATGTTCAGAAAAATGGTCAAAAACACGGTGACTTTTTATAGATCCTATTGGCGGGAAAACACCTTCAACAGAGAACAAACATTTGAAGACTCTGAAAGTAGAATGTACTTTAAGCAAGCACCAAAGCAAATAGAATACTTTGGGAGGTCTTTAAGCAAGAAATCCTCCATAAAATGATCTAGAAACAAGCAGATGGGAATACAAAGAAGAGAGTCTCCAAATCTGGAAGAATTAATAGTGGCCCAGAAATGGAAAAAAGGAATAATTCTCTATGGAAAAATGCAAACACACGCACACCCTCACCTTTTCAACATCCTAATAGAATGTGGACTGTGTTGATTATGTCTGTGCTATATCTTATGGTGAACGAAAACTTAAACATAAGAAAAGAATTGACCAGAATAGTGTACTGTATCCAATTCCAGATTCAGACTTCTTTCTTTTCCTCTAATATGTACATCTCAAATAACTGTTAATACTAGAAAACATAAACTAAAAATGTAAAGATAAAAATTCCAGAACTTTCTTCACCCTTTGTCTTCTAATACATATTGCCTTTCTCCATATATCTTCACAAGATTTTGACAATAAGTTGTAATTTTCTCCTCTTCCATTAGGGTGCACATTATTTGAGAGAAAAGAAATCTGTTTTGTTATTATTGAGACACATAGTAACCCCTTAATAAATATCAGTAGAATGGATGAATTAATGAGTTAACTAATGGATGAATGGATTTCTTTGGTGCTTTCCAACTTATCAGGACAGTTAGAAATTTAAAACAAATAATAATGGTGACTATGAATAATTGTTATACAAATTATTTATAGTTTTATTAAAATTTAATATTGGATTCATAGTTTTGTCCATGGATTTTGCTGAATGGTCTATCAATCACTGTAAAGAAGGCCATTCCTGAACTCTTATAGCCATGGACCTAGAACCAAAAATATTTTATCTCAGCAATGTCGTACTAGGAGGTGACCCTTGACAAGGCGGATTGTTTGAAGTAAAATCAGGGTTTAGAATAATTGGGTGGTAATAGAAGCCATCTGGAAATGGAATGCTAGCTAGCGTTGTAGCCAGGCCACAGCACAGAGATGCAAGTGTTTTTCAAGAGTGGCTTGCAACAGCCAGGTGTGGGGATGTGTGCAAGTTGGAGCCACGGAAGCACTGGCATCTCCACTAATACCTGCACTGAATGCATGTGGTATGTGGAACAGCTAGAAAGATGCATGCAGATCATCTGCCTCTGTTTTCTTAGTGGAAAGAAAAAAAAATGATATAAGCCTATGTTATCCCAGAATCTGATATAGAGTTTACAGGCTCATATAGTAGAAATTTATGAGTGAGGAAGAGGACAAGTTCATCATTCCAAGAGTAAAACCTGTTTCCTAGCCCAGCTTTCTATAAATAATGACTAGGTAATTTTATGGAATCCTCCAATTTCTTCTGAGACAAAATCATTGTGACAGAAAGTCTGCAAATAATGTCAGGGTCTTTGCAGTGGTTCATATTTCTTATTGCATCATTTAAAAATAAGACTTAGCTCAAAGGTAAACTTTGTAAATGAGTACCTTTTTAATTTAAATTTTATTTTATTCTTTTGGTACTCAGGGTTGAACCCAGGGGCATTCTACCTCTAAGCTACACCCCCAGCATTATTTCTTTTTTTTAAATTTTGAAACAGGTTTCTCTAAGTTACTGAGGGCCTCCCTAAGTTGAGGCCCTCAGCAACTGGCCTGGACCTGTGATCCTCCTGTCTCAGTCTCCCAAGTACTGAGATTACAGGTGTGTGCTACCACACCCGGCTATGAGTACCTTTTAAAAAAGATATGTTGAACAATTAAATGGAAAGCTTTATAAGCTTTTATTTTACACAAGATAAGCAGAATCTTTATTGAGTAGTTTTTTCATTGCTTTTAGTGGAAAAGTATAAATTACAAGTATAAACAAATTCATATCTAGGGTGTGTTTGTTGGTTGGTTGCAATACTGTAGGTTGAACCCATGGCCCAGAACTTCTAAAGAAAAATACTAGGGTAAATTTTCTACCACTGAGCTATATCCCTAGACTGGTTGTCTTTGTTTTTAATCTCTTAGATTATAATCTGAAGTCACTAAATTAATCAAACTACAGATATTTGGATGTGCTGGGGTACTCCATATTCTTAGACTATACTTCAGACCTACTGAGTTAGAATCTCTGTGTATGGGAGTCTGAATTCTGCATTTTTAGCAATTCCTCAGATGAACTTTGCTCATTCTAACACTGAAAACTACTGGAAGGAGATGTTCAATGCTTTTTATAATTGATGTCACACTGCTGTCAAACTTTGGACCTTCTTTCTCTAGGCCTCTTTCCTCATCCATAAATTAAGTTTGGGTATAAAAGATGTGGTTGAAAAAGAAGAAAGACTGAAATTTTTTGTAATTATTAGTGAATTTCAGAACAGAAACATATATACACATAGCGTTTATTGTGTGTTTCCCTCAGGGTCCCTCCCCACTCCTCCTTCCCCATAGATAAATCTCAATAAAGCAAAATTAAATAAATAAGTAAATATTAAAAATAAAAAACAAAACAACAAATGTCTGGAAATGTAGCTCAGTGGTAGAGCAGTTGTCTAGAATGTAAAAGGCTCTGGGTTCTATCCCCAGTACTGCAAAAAACAAAACAACATGGAAAACTTAAAGAATATGTTAAAATATATATATATATATATATATATGCATATATCATTTATGCATGCATATGTATGTGTGTATCCAAACTCCAGGAGGAAGTTTAATTGTGAAAGAAACAAAGATGAGCAAAAATATTGGTAAACATGTTGGCAACCTTTACTAGTTACTGACTAATAGAAACATTATAGGAGGCTGAAACAAGAGGATCAGAGGTTTGACTACAGCCTCAGCAAGTAGTGAGACTCTCATCAACCTAGTGAGACCCTGTTTCAAAATAAAAATAAAATATAGGGCTGGGGGTGTAGCTCAGAGGTAGAATGCCCCTGGGTTCAATCCCCAGTAACACACACACACACATACACACACACACACACACACACACCACACACACACACACACACACAGACAAAGCAGAAAAGTGGGAAAAATTAGAGAAAAACATATAAGTAAATAAATCCAAATACTTCACTAATTAGAAAACTGATGCATGAAATAAAGTAAGACAAAAGTGCTGCTCAATTGAGTAGTTTATTAACATAATCAAAGCTATATTTATAACTATGATAGTCTTTAGTCAAAGTAAAACTCATTTATTATCACTCTATTGTATGTACAAAAATGGGAATATTGAGGAATATATTTCATTAAATTTTTCAGCAAAAGGAATTAAAACAAAAATGGATTATAATTAAATGCATATTTATGAGCTAATTATATCAACCTGAAAAGTCTGATCTATTAAGCTTTTATTATACCTTTTAAATACATTAATATAAATGAAACTAAAAAACTATAATGGATGGTCCAGGGTAAAGATTTGAAAAAAACATTGTGTCAATATATTGGGTTATTGTACAATGTACTAGCATGTCAATTTTTCATGTAGATGCCTACTGCAATTGCAATACCATAAAAAAGCAGGTGAATGGCTTTGTTGAATGAATAACCAGACTTGTAAATGTCGACTGGGCAGTTCTGACATCAGGTTTGGCACAATGTGCACAGCAAAAACTTCAGGCACATAGGAAAACCACCTACCGATCCTGGTGTTCCTGGGGCTGTGTTCTTAGCTTGTGACCTGACTGCAAAGAACCCAACTCAATAACGAGGCCAGTTTCTCTCTGTCTCCTTTAGGTCAGTTAGGACGAGACTTCCCATCCCTAGCTTGGTAGGACCCTCGTCCCTGGTCATTTTGAAGAAGCTATAGAAGATGGACTTTTACCCTTCATCAACCCTTAAGATTTAGGGATCCAAGACTCAGGGGATGGGGAAATGAAATAGGATAGGAGAAATAAAAATAATAGGTAGAATGGAGACAAATTGAGAAGGAAAGGAAAAACTATAGTTTTAAAATCTAGAAACTTCATAATCCTTATCTTCACCCTACAGGGTGTATTTTTTTTTAGGCAAAAATCCTCAAAAGGCCCACACTTTTAATCATAATGGCCCATCTCCCCACCTGAAATTCCTGAGATGCTTGGTAAATAAAGGATCCCTAAAAATATCTGAGCTTTGGTCAGGCCGAGGCATCACCTAGCACCCACCAATGAAATGTCAGGAACCTGAGGATTCTAAAAAGAGGGGGACCAGACCCCCATCCCTGCCATGTTCCCCTACCCACCCCCTTTTGGGGGTCTCCTATGAAAAAAAACTGTAAAGACCCCAAAGTTGCTCTCTCCTTCTTGAGATGACCCCCATTCTCCCTTGAATGTGTATTCCCCACTTTCCTAAATAAATCTGTCTGTGTCTCTAAAAAAAAAAAAGTTAATGACTAAATTTAAATTCCAACAAAAATTCCTGGAACCTAGGGAAAGGTAACACTGGATTCCTACTAAAAACATAAGTATATTTGATTTGCCAGAAGTTAATGTTAAAAGCTAAAGCTGGCAACTTTGTTTCAATATTTATGTATATTTTATTTCAATATATTTATTTATTTATTTATTTATTTCAATATTTATTTCAATATTTCCTAATATAGTCTCTTGTTAATGCTAATTTAATAATTTCAAGATGCATATTTACTTATTTCTTACAAAAGCACGATGCAAGACTTTCATAAATTTTTAATTCTGTCTTAGCAGGAGTTCTTTTTATTAAATAAACTTTTTTGTTTGGAATAATTTTGAGTACAAAAAGTTGCAAAGATAGTTCAGAAAGTCTCCATGTATGTCTTACACCATTTCCTTCATTGGTAACGTCCCTCATTACTATAGTAAATTAATAAAACTAAGAAATCAGCATTACTGTTAATTAAACATCAAACTTTATTTACTCATCATGTCTCTGTCTCCACTGGTCTGTGACTGTTTCTCAGTGTTTCCTTATTTTTCATGACCTTGACAGATTTTTAAAAAATATCGAATGCTTTAATTTCAATTGAAACACTTTATTTATTTTTAGTGCATTGTAATTACACATCATATTGAGGTATAGAGTAATAGACACACACATGCACACAACTCTTGACAGTTTTAAAGTGTATGGATTGAGAATTTTGCACAGTATCTTTCTGTTGAAATTTGTGTGATAGTTTTCTCATTATTAGATTGTTCTTTGGGCCTGGAGGAGGAAGCCAGAGGAGGTGAATATCAGAGGACACCTTATCACTTGTAATGTAATGAGTAGATTCCTGTTTGCTAGTTTCTCTACTATGAAGTTACCTTTAACCTCCTTTTCTATACTCTATCCTTCGGAAGCAGTCACCAAACCTGCATTCAAGGAATCTGCCATTCCCCCATCTTCTGGCCTTCATATTTCTAATTAGAAGTCTGCTGCTAATTTTATTGAAGAATCTTTCTATATGCTGTGCTATTTTGCTCTTGACAATTTCAAATTTTTTTTCTTGGTCTTTGTCTTTCAACCACTTTGCTGTAGATGTAGGTATCTATTTGGAGTTTCTTGAATTTCTTGGTTTATAATGTTTTTGTCAAATGTGTAGATTTTAGCCACTATTTCTTTAAATATTCTTTCTGTTCCTCTCCTTTCTTACCTCTTCTTCTGGGACTCCAAAATATATACACACTTGATGGTGTCCCTACAGGCTCTGTGAGTGATTGTTAATTTTTTTCCCTTTTTTCTTTCTGTTTCTCAGACTGATTATCTCAACTGATCCATCTTCAAGTTCTTTAATTCATTCTTACTCTAGCTCAAATCTGCTGTTGGGTTCCACCAAAGTGAATATTTTACATCAATTCCAGAATTTTCATTTTGTTCTCTTTATAATTTATATCTCTTTATTAGTGGTTTCCACTGGTAATACATCATTCACATACTTTATTTTTTATATAGTTTCCTTTAGTTATTTGAATATATTGATCATAGTTGATGAAAAGTCTTTGTCTAGGAAGTCCATCATCTGACCTGTTCGTGGGCCATACCTTCTTATGTCTCAGCATTCACTTATTATTTTTTGCTATGTTATTTGTTGTATTCAGCCATTATTAAAGCCTCTGCTCAGTTAGCTTAGTGGTCAGCTAATGACTGGACAAGATGCTGAAGCATGCCATAGACACACCAGTAGCTTTCACTCCTATTTACACAGAGCCTCTAGGTCAAGCAGAGGGGAGAGATAGAGCCTTATCAGTTCTTTCCTAAGCAGAAGATTTACTTTAATAGGGGTTGCTTTGAATCTGTAGATCATTTTTGGTAGAATGGCCATTTTGATATTTTTTCTGTGTATGGTGTTGGGAAAACCGGTTATCCATTTGTAGAAAAATGGAATTAAACTCAAACCGCTCACCCTGCACAAGAGTCAATTCAGGATGGAACAAAGACCTGGAAATTAGACTAGAGACTTTGTAATTACTAGAAGAGAGCATAGGACTAATGCTCCAACATATAGGTACTGGTAGAAACTCCTCAATAAGACCCCCAAAGCACAAGAAATTAAAATGAGAATTAATAAGTGGGATAACATTAAATTGAAAAGCTTCTATGAAGCAAAGGAAATCATCAAGAATGGGAGATCTTTGCAAGCTATTCCTCTGATAGAGGACTAATATCTAGAATATACAAAGAACTAAAACACTTAACACTAAAAAAATAACCTTATCATAAATGATTCACTAAAGTATCTGTTTAGTTCACTCAACAGATGCTTTACAAAACAAGAAATACAAATGGCCAATAAATATATGAAAAAATGTTCAAGATTATTAGCATTAAGAGAGATGAAAGTCAAAACTATTCTGAGATTCTATTTAACCCAATTAGAATGGCAATTATCAAGAATACAACCAATACAAATGCTGATGAGGATGTGGGGAAATAGGAATTCTTATACATTGTTGGTGGAATTGAAAATTAGTGCCGCCACTTTGGAGATCAGTGTGGAGGTTCCTCAGAAGATTTGAAATGGAACTACCATATGACTAAGCTATAGCACTCCTGGGTGTCTTTCCAAAGGGATTGAAAACAGAATATTTTAGTCATATATGTATGTTTTTTTTTTTTTTTTTGCGGTTACCGGGGATTGAACGCAGGGGCATTCTACCTCCGCGCTACGCCCTCGGCCCTATTTTTTATACTTTATTTTGAAACCGGGTCTCACTAAGTTGTGGAGGGCCTCACTAAGGAGAGAGAGAGAGAGAGAGAGAGAGAGACAGGGAGAGAGTGAGAGAGCTGAGGCTGGCCGCGAACCCTGATCCTCCGGTCTCCGCCTCCCAAAGTACTGGGATTACAAGCGTGCGCCACCACGCCCAGCTATATATGTATGTTTATAGCAGCACAATTCACATTAGCCAAATTATAGAACCAGCCTAGATGTCCATCAACAGATGAATGGATTGCAAAATTATTGGACATAACACACAATGGAATTCTACTCAGCTATAAAGAAGAACAAAATTATGCCATTTTCAGGAAAATTAGTGGAACTATAGAGAGTTCCATGCTAAGTGAGATCAACCAGTTTCAGAAAATGAAGGGTCATACGTTTTCCTTCATATATGGAAGGAAGCTAGGGAGAAATTGGTTTACAAAAGAGACTATAGACAAAGGAGAAGAAACCCCAGTGGAGTGATGGAGGGGGTCTAAGGGAGGGAGGTAAATGGAGGGAGGGAGATTTGATGAAGGAAACACTTCAATTGACACTATGTATATATACAAAATTATCATTGCTAATCTCAATATCATGTACCGAGAAGGGGAGGGGTGGGTGGGAGGGAGCGGGCGGGGGGAGCTTAACAAGTGTTGTGTGCATATATGTCTCTAAAGCTGTGAACTTCATCATGATGTATTATTACAATGCACCCATAAAAATTTAAAGAGAGAGAGATTTACGTTCATTTTTTTTTTATTTTGGTAAGCCTGTTGTATGCCCCAACTGGTATTATTGTCTCAGCTGCTATGCAAAACTACTACCTCTGATTGTTTTTGAGAAATGTTCTTGAGGGAAGATTTTCTCACTAAGTAAGCTTTATTTCAGGTGTATTAAAGAAACTCCCAAGAAGTGTGTATTATCCAGGTATCCTCCATAGAAGTGGAATAGTGACAATTCTCTCGGAATGGAGCATTTGGGAACTCCAAGTCCATTCCACTCCCTGCAGTAAATTCTAGGAAGCTTTGATTATAGTTCCTGTTAACTGTGGATACTTATTTTCAAAGATACTACAGAGCTGGAAAGCAGTGTATTGACATGGGGCAAGTTAAAATCCCATACAACTCAATGTTCTTTTGAGAGCCAGTTGTTTTTCTTGACTTAATGTTTCATGGGTTGTTGCAAGCCTTTGGTTAATTTCCAAGGTTCTGAAAAAGTCAATTTTGATGCTTTTTTGCTAGTATTCTAACTGGTTGTATGTAGGAGCAGAATTTTGGAGCTCCCTGCACCATCATTCTGGGAGTGCTTCTCTTTTCCTCTTTTATTTCACTCGCCTAGATTTTCTTTGTTTGAGGAGGCAAGTATGAATTTTTTATCATGGGATATAGAACCCGACAATACCTGAGTCCTGGTTTCATGAGAAACTATTAAAAACATTTCTGCCATAAAATAAGTTTGGGGGAATTATACATGTTATTACATTTGAATTGCTCTCCACTTTAAGACATCATCACTGATATAATAAGCAATTCTATAATTTTAAATGAACAGATCAAGTGTAATAAATATCCTAGCCATGGTTGGACTTGAGGAAATGCCACTGAGACTCTTCTACAATATTTGTGTAATAAAATCACTGAGTAGTTCTATGGTAACAAGATCTGTTTGACTGTGCTTAGTCCAATGTTTTTGCATATTTATTTGAGTTGTTTTTGCAGCACGCCTATTAACTTCTATTTTCAGAATGTCCATAATTTGTGCAGAATGTCTATAAACTTCTGGAAGAACAAGTGCTTTGGGCTTTTAAGCAGTGCTAATCTAATCTTCTCGATCTTAATTCTCTCAATTTTGCTGTGGGGAAACGGAGTTGGCAAGAGAATGTAGGCTTGTTCATGTCATTTTGTTAATAGCAGAGGCAGGACTAGAGCTGAGGTCTCCTGATGAGACCTGATCCTGTTGCCCTGACTGCCCCATCCTTCACTCGTGGCCTCCCCTCAGTCCCTCCACCAAGGGGTGGCACAGTTCATGCAGTCACTCTTGAAAGCAGAAGCGTGAGGATCGGTAAGTGGAGCCACAGGACTCCATCGTCCACCCAGAACGTGGCCAGACATTTTTCCTTGAACACAAACCTTTCTTGTCTTGATATTACCTCAGGTTCTTTCTTTCTGGGTAGTCTTCCAAGATTTGTATTTGAGGAATGTGTGAGATAGTGGTATTAAGGTACTGTAGGTGATAGGTCTCCAGGTCCACAACAAGGCATGAATAGGTTGCTAAAAAAATGAAGAGGGGAGCAGTGGACTGTATAGAAGCTAAAGATGAAAGTGAGTTAATGGCTAATTATTTCAGACAGGTGCCAGAGCTTCATGAACTTGGAACTCTCAGGATTTGAATAATATTAGGATTATGGCATCAGAAAGAAGTAGGCTATACTTACCTCAGGAGGTAAGTGAGATAATACTTTGGTACTTTGTTATTATTTAAAAGTCAGCTTAGTTTTCCCCACAAGTATTTGTAGAGAAAAGACATACGCACCAAAAACAGTGAAGAATATAACAATAATAGCAACACAAGAAAAATAACACTCAGATAACTGAAAGGTAAGCCCTCAAATAAAAGAGGAAAAAACCTTATGGCAAACTGTAGTAGTTTCTTTTTGAAGGTGGAAAGAAATCTGGATAATATTTTAATCCCACTTTTTCACTTTCAGTATTTTAGAAATTCCAAAGCTTCTTCTAAATAATTCAGGGCACTTAAAACACTTAGATAATAAATCCTCTAAATTAGGTATATCAGACATTTGCATGTTAAAAATCTGTAATTATCGTAAATTCTTTAGGATTGATCTTTAACCAATAAATATAAAAGTAAGTCAAAATAATTACTGCAAATTGTCTGTTAAAAACAAAATATTCCAATGTAAATTGTAATTTTCTATTAGAATAATGATTGCTGAGAATTATTTTGGTTACAAATAAGTTTTTGAAATTTTTAGAGGGCAAATGCCTGTGAACATTCATAGAGTATTCTGTTGCAATATTTCCCCTGTCTCTGGTAAAACTCTGATCTTATGAAAAGTTCAATTGATTCCTAAGGCCCTAGAAAAAAATTTAAAAGGTAACATTTAATAACACATAAAATTTAATCTCACCAAATAAACTATTATTAAGTGCAATGGAAAAATGTGTCAAGTTGCTCAGCAGTATATAGGGTTCCAGGCTCAGACTACCTGCTCTGTTAATTAAAACTTCCTTGTCATACACAACAGTCAAAAAATCTCATAGCAATCATTAGAAAGGCAACATTTAACTATGACAGCTGAAATGTTATTTTGCAATGCAAAATTCTTGGATTAGAGTATTATATGAAGTTGAATTCTTTAAAACTAAAAATAGGAGATACATGGTCCAATTTTCTTTTAAAAATCAAAGTTTCACATGAGTAGCACATGTTTTTTATCCTTTTACTAAATACTTTTTATCATGGAATATTGTATTTTCTCTAGGTGTGGCCTGAAAATATAAAATATCATAATAAAACAAAATGAAAGGGAGTCTAATTCATTCTTTAGCCTTGATGACTTTAGCTTTTGGGCAGCCTTATATCAGATGGAGTGTATCTTTCACACATGACAAGAATGTATTCGCTGGCTGCAAGTAAAGCCATATTTGTTTGTCTCTATGACTTTTTTCCTGCATATTTTCAGTCACTGAAGAAACGAGCAGGCTCACAGCAGTCAAACTATTTCATGATTTTCAGCATGATTTGTAGCATTCACCTGCTTCACCTTCACAAATTAAACAGACTTGGACTTTTTGTCCCAAATCAGAAATTCAGTGAAGATTCTCAGACATAAATCCCATATGCCCTATAGGCCTTAAAACAATCATATTTGTGAATTTTAAAAAGTCAGCATGCATATGCTAAGAAGCTACTGTGTATTTAAACTCTAATGCATGAGGGATGCAAAAATAAGTAGGCTATTAAATCTTTTCCCTATGAAGTTACAAAAAGTGCATGAGAATTTGTAACATTAGTCGTGTGTGTGTGTATGTGTGTGTGTGTGTGTGTGTGTGTGTGTGTGTGTGTGTGAGAGAGAGAGAGAGAGAAAGAGAGAGAGAGAGAGAGAGAGAGAGAGAGAGAAGCGAGAGATTCTGGAGAGTGAACCCAGGACCTTGCACATGCTAGGCAAGCACTCTTCCACTGAGCTACATCTCCAGCTCTTTTTTATATTTTATTTTGAGACACAGTCTCACCAAGTTGCCTAGGATAGCCTTGAACTTGTGATTCTCCTGCCTCAGCTGCCCAACTAGTTGGGACTACAGGTGTGTGCCACCTTACCTGGCTAGTTATGTGATTTCTTAAGAGATAAATAGATTGTTAAGGAAACCAAAGGAGTAAAATATCACCTCGAATCTACAGTAGGAACAATGGATTAGAGAGAACTCCTTGAAGAAGGTGGTGTTTGAACTGAGGGATTGGTAGGATTTCAGAGAACAGGGATGGGCAAGAAGGTGATAAATAGCAGGAATAACAGCATGGGTAAGCATACAAGGATAGCAAGAGCAGTTCATGCTCGATGGCCCAGGAAACATAGCAACTGGTGCTGTTTGGGGGAAGACATTAGATGTTTACAAAAGATTAGAGAGAAATAGGTCTGAAAGGGTAAATCTTGAGAACAGAGAGGGTCCAGCACTGGGCAAGTTAGTGAGACCTTGTCTCAAAATAAAAAATAAAATTAAAATTAAAAATTAAAAAAAAATAAAAGGGCTGTTGATGTGGCTCAGTGGTAGAGTGCTTGCCTAGCATGCATCAGACCCTGGATTCAACCCCAGCACCACAAAACCAAATAATAACACAATTCATTTTAGATTGAGCCATTACCTTAAGTCCCCAAGCACACATGACTGTTCTTATGAAGGGACTCTAAGTTTTATGTAGAGAACTGTTTTCTCTATATGGGTAAACTCCTAGATTCATAACATTTCAAAGGTGGGACATATCTACCCAACTTCATAACTTACTAAGTAAGGAGGCTGAAGCCCAAAGGCATGGCAGCGACTTCTCATAGCTCTTTAGCTAGTTAGTTGATCTCAGGTCAGAGATAAAGAAAATCCTACAGAAGTCAGCACAGTCTGCTTTTCCATGGACTCTGTTCATATCCTAGACCCAGAATACAGAATCAGAGTGGGCATATTTACTTACTGAAAAGTAAATTTGTCCTCAGAGGGATATTCAAGAAATTTATTGCCAATGAGGCAATATTTATACATTTTTCTCTCCTAGTTTAGATTTCCTTCTTGATTTAGGTGTAATTACTGAAAAAAATGGTGCTGTTTCAGAATGGCTTCCCACTTTGTTAAACACCTATATCTGGGCTTACCTTTGTAACTAAGGTTTCGTTTTCAGTGGGCACTACGGGTTGTTCATTTCTGTGTGGTCATATATTTAAAGGCAGAGACTATGAACTAGCAGCCTGTGCTAGATGTATCTACAGACATGCTTTATTTTAACATCAAAATAAAGTTAGAATTTACAGATTAGGATATCCCAAGTGAAATATCTAGACAGTCTTCTCTTAGAGATACAGACGATATTCTGGGCTTGCTTTCCCTCACAGCAGAACAGTGTGAGCTGAGCAAGGGCATTAAGTGATAAATACGCCGGCCAGTTTGCCATAGTGACTATCACTTCCTAATGTCCTCCACCCAGTCTGCTTCCCTAGTCTGCATTCCTACATCCATTTCTTCCCTGGCTGGGATTTAAGATTGCTTATCTTCTCTCTGATCCAAGTCATGGGTCTAAAATGATCTCTTCCAAGCTGCCAAAGTTTTTCAATTCACTCTGTCATATTGCCTGAAATGTATTTTACCAACTTCTGAATCCCTTTGCCTAACCAGAACTCTTTTTCATAAATACATTCTATAATATTGGCAGGATAAAATAAATAAATTCACATTTAGAACTTAAGACAAATTAGTTTTTTCTGATAACGTTTACTTACTATTCAGTTAAGATCTGTCTAATGGAAAAAGGAGATATGATTCTTTGATTTGGAGGAGGCATGTTATATAAACAATAAAATAGAAATGACCTATAACATCATCACTCAAAAATATTGTCTTTAATAGGTGGGTTTTTTTCTTCCTCTGAGTTTTTTGTTTAATTCTCATATGCCCATCTTTATCTCTCACAGGTATGTGGGTGCATATATACACACACACCTGGGATCATCTATATAATAATTTATACAATGATATGTGATGATATACATCCTATATAAAGTGTTGTCATGTGGTTTTAACATTATATTTTAAATATTTTCCACTTTGTCCCCCTTTTAAATCAGGAATGAGATCAAAAATCTCACTATAACTGGGAAAAGCTAGACTATAGTGACTATAGTGCTTAAATATGCACTGAATCTTGTTATACAGAAAAGCAAGTACATACTTATCTGTAAGGTAATGGTTGTTTTGCAGACAGTGATGAGTAAGTGAGCAAGTTTCTAGGACTGGAGTATTCTACTTCTCAACCAGGATGGGGGTTCATGGTGCTCACTTTACCATTTTATTTTTTACTGAATTACACTTTTTGTTGCACTTTTCTGCATATGTATCGTATTTCACAATTTTAAAGTTGTGCTGAAATGTTCTTGATTTTCTAATTGTTTATAATAATTTTGTGTTGCTTATGAGCATAGATTAAAAAAATTCTATGGAGAGAATTTCGTTTGCTGGTTCATGAAAGGTTCATTCTGTCAACTGACAATTGTTTTCTTGAAAATCATTGATAACATCTTCAACATATCTGCAGTTGTAGTGAATCTAATTTCAGAAATAATTGCAGTCTACCAAAAACATTCTTTTTACTCCATTGCAAATCAATTTTCCTCAGCTTTGTTAAGTCATTTTCTCATTTAAAACCATATGTACTGAAACTTCACAATTAAGAATGAAATTTTCCATCTTCAAACTTTTGCAATTGTTTTATATATGTTCATCTTTTCCCTTCAATTAGAATAAAATATCATCAAGAACTGATACCAGATCTTACTTATTCTGTACTTTCCATAGCATCTTAGCTAGAAATTACATACTTAAATACTACATACTATGCTTTATGAATCAAATCAGATACCAGAGTTTTGGAAATACTCTTAAAGAAGTTTAATATTATTTTATAAGTCAATATATTATTTGGTTTTGGTGGTACTGGGGATTGAACCCATGGGAATTCTACCTCTGAGCTACACCTCCAACCATATTTTGTTTTTTATTCTGAAACAGGGTCTCACTAAGTTGTTGATGATCTCACTAAGTTGCTGAGGCTGACTGTAAACCTGCGATCCTCTTGTCTCAGCCTCCCAAGTACTGGGATTACAGGTGTGTGCCAGCATGCCTAGTTTATTATATTAAAGCTAATTTATTCTAGATATTAGTCTTCTATCAGAGGAATAGCTGGCAAAGATCTTCCATTTTGTAGTTTTTCTCTTTACACTCTTGATGGTTTCCTTTGATGAACAGAAACTTTTTAGTTTAATGGCATCCGTTTATTAATTCTTGTTTTAATTTCCTGTGCTTTGGGGGTCTTATTGAGGAAGTGTCTACCTGTGCCTGTATATGTTGGAGTGTGGGACCTATGCCCTCCTCTAGCAACTTCAAAGTCTCTTCTAATTTCCAGGTCTTTGATCCATCTCGAGTTGACTCTGGTGCAGGGTGAGAGGTAGGGTTGTTGGCTAAAAGTTCATTCAAGGCTAAAGGCCAAAGACTTTCATTTCTCCCATGTAGACCCTTCCTTTTCCACTTTTCCCTGAACTACTTGGGCTTTTTCACATCCTTGTAGCTGGATTATAAGAATGAGTATCTCAGGAGACAGGATGTGGAAAATTGCCCATTTCTTTAAGACTCAGCCTGGACACTGTCAGCACCACTTCTGCCATTTTGTTGGTCAAGCAGTCACAGATAAAATAGTTCTACCATTGGGAGAAAATGCAAGAGAATACGGGTTATGTTTAAAATTGTCACTGCTTCCAGTTACACATATATTAATCATTTTAACTGTATGCAAAATACTTCTCCTCAACCTCCTCCCACTTTCCCACCTGTTTGTCTCTGAGCATAATTCTGGATATCTTGATTTACATTGTTCATTATTTCTCTTTGTAACTATCAAATCTGCTGTTTACTATACATGTAGATTTCTGAGTTTCAGTTATTGTTTCTTTTATTTTAACATTTTTATTTGGATTCTAATTCTAAGAATGCTAGATGTTGTCTTTCATTTTCTCATTGATGCTGTGGTCATCTTATGCAATGCTCTTAGATATTCTCCCAGGTATAAGAGCTCAGAAGTCTCATCATGCAAAAGATCATGATGCTAATTGGCACACATACATCCATACTATGATTGATTTCCAACTTTATTCTCCTTTTTACCTCAAATGTAAATATTAAGAAAAAATTATTGTACAAGCTATTCTCTCTAGCAGATGCTATATTTCTGTTGATTTCAAGCTAGTGTAAAAGCTGACTGGCATAGTCTCAGGAGAGCTAGTAGAATAGTTGTTATAAGGATCTGGTGAGAAATTGTAGTCTGAAGATAGGCATTGATTCTGAAG
The DNA here is from genome assembly GCA_004027185.1 of Glis glis. Taxonomy (NCBI): domain Eukaryota; kingdom Metazoa; phylum Chordata; class Mammalia; order Rodentia; family Gliridae; genus Glis; species Glis glis. The sequence goes on from PVJS01025778.1 coordinate 20,576, forward strand.
AAACTATTTGCATAGGCATAATAGAAATGGACTATGAAGGTAGAATAAGAGTTCTAAGCACTGAACTGCAAGAGTGTAGCATAATATGTCTTTCTGAAAGAGTTAGCATGTTCGGATAGATGTTTAATTTAGTAATAAATTGAAAAAATTGTCACCAAGTCTTACATAAAATAGACCTACATTGGTTTTTTTGGAAGAAATATTTAGAATTATAGCACCATTTCTCTTTAAAGCCAATTATGAGCCATTGCAATTTTAAAGTTTTGATAGGAACATATACATCTCTAAATGAGGATAAAATGGAAAAGGACTAACATTTATTAAACTTCTTTTGTTATGTGCCATGTAGTCCCTTCTAATCCCAATGCCAACTTAATGTGTTGGCACTCTGTTACAAACTAGGATTTGCTAAGTATTCTTTCCCAAGAATATACAATAAGTACAATTTATATTCTGATCTAATCTAAGGTCATATGTTCTATTCTGAAATTTTACTACATCTCTAGAAACCAAAAAAAAAATACAGATGGAAAGGATGTGTGAAGACAGTGTCAAGTGAGAAATTATTTCCCTAAGCACTGAGTTTGTATCATGAAGAAAACACTTTAAAACAAGAAAATAAGGAAAAGCAACATAGAAAGAAACTGAAGCAGTAATACTTTTAGGGAGGAAATCTGCTTTTAATAGAAACTTCAACTTGATTTAGTTATGTTTACACTGTGTTTCAAATTATTATCTACAAGCAAAGTCATCCAGAAAATTAAGGGAGGCATATATACCAAACATAAAAATTAAAATTTTGACAGAATAAAATAAATAGCATTTAGTAATTGCATTAAGCATGTTTTCAATCCCATAGCAAGCTATTAAAAGTAGAACAACTGTTCAAAGCATGTTGCCAGATTTCTTCAAAATGAATTGTTTTGAAATGTTAACTAAATATCTCAGAACTGTATATCATCCTTAATATAATTAAACAATCTTCAGACCCAAAACATAGCTTTTCTTTGTATTCTGAAACATAAATTGTATGTGACTTTCTCCATCATTTTAGGACACAGAGGATTATCCATTTGTTAACATTTAAAGTGATTTTTTTTAAAGTTTGTACCACTTACATAAGGCTTTATAGTTTATACATTGCTGCCATCTATTTAATTTAAAAAATTAACCTATTAGGAAAAAGTTAGTCTGAGTATTCCTATTTTACATTCTAAGTGTTTGACAAATATTTAATGGATAGTTATGCATTGACTATTTACTTAATAATAAATGAATTTAATGAGAGAATAAATTTAATTCAGATGGGTCAAGTGACTTTTAAAGGTCACTCAAGAAGCGGCCAAGCCTGAGTTTCTATCTTTGTCTTCTGATTATTCAGGGAGGCTGTAACATCTACAAACACAGACATGCATGTTACAAGTGGCTTACTGATATCCACTGCGAAACAGGATATGTTCAATGACATATGTCATATGTCATATGTTGCATGTGTTCTCGAGTAATGATAGTTCCATCAGAGTTGCAGTGACCATGGTGCATTAACAGAACTCACTCCAATCCTTATGCCTGCATTGGTGATGCATGGACACCGGTGAAAACAGTTAAAACCTGTCCCTGTGGCATTCTTCTCAACAAAAAGATGAGTGTTCTAATCTGTACACACACACACACACACACACACACACACACACACAATCTTTATTTCCAAACCTGATAACTACTCTTACTTGTTTGTTTATCCTGCCCCCCCCCACAAAGCTGCCTCACGTCTTACATTCTCAGGTTATGGGAGGTATAGTCTATCCCCAGCATAGGGAATCCTACTTCAAAACAGAGAGGAGCCATAAGTATCAGGCTGGACCCAAAGTCAGTTTCCAGGCACGTCAACATTATGAAATGTATGAAGGGACACATTAATCAAAATGCCTCTTCCCTCTGGTTAAAGAAGTACTCATCAATGGATGCTTTACAGAATTTATAAAATGAGTGTTACATGAAAATCCATTATCAAAGAATTTTGGTGAATATCAGATTAAATAGTTTATTTTAGGACTTCTAAGAAGTTTTAATACACTCTTGAGTATTTTGATCCTCCAAAAAGCAGATAAAATATGATGTTCAAAATTCTTTGGCCAATGAACCATTTTTTGTATGTGTAGATCATACAAAAAATATATTTGTGGTACTGAGGTTTGAACCCAGGGAGCATTCTACCTCCGAGCTACACCTCCAGCCTGATTTTTTTTCTTTATTTTGAAACAGGGTCTCACTAAGTTGCAGAGGGCCTCACTAAGTAGCTGAGGCTGGCCGCGAACCTGTGATCCTCCTGCCTCAGCCTCCCAAGTACTGGAACTACAAACGTGCACCACCACGCCTGGCTAGATCACCTATATTAACACCTTGTAGGGCTAGTGTTCCTAGAGCTGATTCTTGAAAATTTGTGTTTATTCTATTTTCTTTCTCTTCAACACATATGGAATTGCTTATCTCCCTTGATTTCCTTATTTCATCTTTTTTTGCCCCATTCCTTTTTGTGCCAGTTTTTAAAACTAGAATACTCATGTCCCATTATCCCAGTAAGTGCTATTTTTCCCTTCCTTCATATAAAGCCTCCCATTCATTCTATTATTGTGCCCCATGGCTGCATTTAGAGGAATCACATTTATTTATTTATTTATTTATTTATTTATTTATTTATTTATATGCGGTACTGGGGATTGAACCCAGGGGCATTCTACCTCCGAGCTACACCCCCAGACCTATTTTTGTATTCTTTATTTTGAAACAGAGTCTCACTAAGTTGCGGAGGGCCTCACTCAGTAGCTGAGGCTGGCCGTGAACCCGGATCCTCCAGTCTCAGCCTCCCAAGTACTGGGATTACAAGCGTGCGCCACCAGGCTCCGCTTAGAGGAATCGCATTTAACATGTAATGTTATATGCCTGGCATTCTAAATACAATGTATATGTGTGTGTATATACTACTTCATGTAAATCTCATAGCTTCACAATGGTATAATTTATAAATTTTACAGTATTACACTATGTATACATAGACATCCAGTGTAGAATAAGCTCTTTTAGGCTGCCTGGCTTTCCTCCAGACCTGTGCTGGGCATCAGAATCATGACTTCAATTTAGAGAGGGTCTTCCCCATACTCTACTTCTATAGCCAGAACACTACCTGGAGGGGCATTTCTCCCTAGATCTTTTTTTTTAAACCAACACAAGTTTAAGTTGAGAATGACTGAATTATCAATTGAGAACCTACACAGTGCTGAACAATTAATGTCATTTAATTGCACTCCCTCAGTACAGTAGACGTGGCTTTGGTATTGTTTTCAATAGGAATTTGTTAAACAACCAGGGAGTTGTGTTTAATCGATATTTTTGTCTTGGTCTCGCATATTACCTTCTTTTCTTTCATTGTGCAGGGTCTGCTGATCTTCTTCTTTGTGTTCCGTGCTCTTCTTGCCCTACCCTGGTCTACTCTGGTATGTTTGCTCAGGGCACTTAATGTCAATGTCAGGTAATTATGTGTGCTCTCCACAACTGCTCAAAGTTCAGGTTTTTTAAAACACATTCTCCTATTGACTTAATGGGAAAAGATTTTTGTACCTAGTACCCAGCATAATGTTCTCCCCTCCCCTCTTTCCTTCCTTCTTTCTTTCCTTTTTAATTCCCTTCCCTTCCCTTTCTCTCTCCTTCCTTCCTTCCTTCCTTCCTTCCTTCCTTCCTTCCTTCCTTCCTTATTGTGGGTAGGTCCCATGTCTTCATTTACTGTATATTCTGTCATGCTGAAATGGTGGGATAGATACTTTAAACTCCTTTTCCTTGATAGGAAAAAATTACTTCTAATTAAAAACATACCCGCCCCCCACTGTGTAGACCTTCAACTCTAGGACACCATTAAATATTTCCTGGAGTTACAGCATCTCAGAACAGTTTCACATTCATGGACATGAAGCTACCTATGAACCAATTATACAAGGATGAATAAAAATAGTAATATCTTCTCTCCATATATTACAGAGAGAAGCAAAAGTGTTGAGCTTGGTCTTAGTTCTCATAGAATCCTAGAACAGTAAAACTGGAAAGAACTTTTAGTCACTTCCCTCTCTCCTAACCGAATGCTAGCCTCTTCTCTTGGCGCCCTGCCTGTGGCATCCACACCCCTTGTGGCATGAGCCCCTTGTGGAATGGGGGTTCACTCTTTCCCTTGGCTGCTCATTCAAGTTTGTTCTGCTCTAGAGGCTCAATGACTCAAGAATTCTGTATTAGGAAATCGCCTAGAATAGTAATTTCTGCAATGTACCAGTATGTAGCTATCAGAAGAGTACATCCATTGCTACATGGTTTTTAATAAAACATGGTAAATGTTTTACTATGAATCATGGGACCATTGTTACAATAAAACATGGAAAACATAAAAATGGAAATGAATAATCAAATACAGAGGATTAATTTTAAAAATTATAGCAATCTATATGATGGAAATTTGGGTTGAGATACATATATATATATTTACACATATATATTTATTGGTTATATACATGCATATTTTGATATTAACTGAATAAATATATACATATATATTGATGTGAAAAGTTTCCCTGAATAATTTTATAAAAAAGCAAGTCACAAGACAGAATATTAAATAGCACTCACGTTTTATATATATTGCCCAGACACATACACAATTTATACTCTTGGAATGCTGTCTGGATGGTGACAAGCAAAAATGCCATTAGTGGTCACCCCATGTGGTGTGATGATAGTACTTTGCTCATCTATTACATTTCTATAATTGACATTTATTGCTTAAATGGTAAAATATGTTTAAAACATTTTGTTTAAAATGTTTTAAAAGAAATCACTCTTATTTTGCTCCAAAATCTAAATCTTTATAGCTTTCTTTGTGGTTCTATTTGTTTGGGTCATAGACAATACTTGTATCATGCTTCCACACAATGACTCTACTGCTCTAGGTACCCTGGCATCATAAAGTTCTCTTCTTCAGTTTTTCAAATGTTCTTTGTAGAGCCAGGGGTGGTGGTGCATGCCTGTAATCCCAGTACTTGGAAGGCTGAAACAGAAGGATCGCAGGTTCAAGGACAACCTCAGTAACCTACTGAGACCCTGTTTCAAAACAAAAAATAAATAAATAAAAAATAGGACTGATGGAGTTTGGAGATAGAATGGCCTTGGGTTCAATTCCTAATACCACACACACACACACACACACACACACACACACACACACAAAATGTTCTTTGTAGAATATATGGAAATACTGCTCTTCCATACTGCTCGATCCAAGAACTCTGAGTCAATCATTTGTGTGATTCATATTTAATAAAGGTCTATAATGGATCCAAAACTATGCCAGAGAATAGCAAATAAAGGAGTTAGCTGGGGATGATTGAGGCAATAATGTCTTTCATATAAGGAAAAAGTGTGTGCAAAAGCAATTGGGTTCTCTTTTTTCCCTCCCTTCCTATCTTCCTTTGCTCCTTCTCTTCTATTAAATAATATTTATTGAACAAATTGCCATCTGTAGAGTATTCTTTCAGGCCCTGTGATTAATTTGGAGATGGATAGCCTTTTTCCAAAATGTTTATGGTCTAATTGGTACATCAGAAATGCAAAACATAACTATGGTACAAAACAGAAAAAAACATATAAAATATTCTAAAGACATGGATATTTTCCCTTGCAATCCTCCTCATAATAGGATCTTATACAGATACAAGAAGTTACTATACTATAAGAAAAGTATGACTCACAGAGGTAGTACTCTAATGGCAGTGCCTTTGTGAAAGTTCCAACTGAGAAGATCAAAACATTAGCATTCCAAACGTTCTTATGCTGTACTATTGACTCATTATTAAGTACATTATTTTTGTTTCATTTCTCCTCTACAGGTCTGTGAAACAGGCAGAAGAAGTTGCAAGTGGTCCTTAAAGAAATTACAATTATTCAAATCCTTATGTATAGTCTCCATTTTATTTACTACGTGTAATCATTTAGAGAATGGTTATTTTTATAATATCAATAATAAACAATACTGTTGTAACCAGAGGGCGCCCAAGTGTGTAATCAGAGAACAGTGACCCTGGGTGATCAGGGTACCTGCTGCCTTTGACATGGTTAGTGTCCTGGGTTTAGGTTAGTTTATACATGGTTATTAGTAGTACTATTTGATATATTAAATAATGCCTGATTCAAATAACTTTGCTTACAATTTTCTGTATTTTAACTTGTCTAGGGTTTTCTACTTCTTCTATTTTTATAATATTTTCTCGGTTTTTAGATTAATAAACATTGCACTTACCCAGATGGGCCAGGGTGTGCTATTTAGGTCTGTGCGGGAGTTAGTAGTTTGGTCTTGTCACCTGCCACACTTGTGTGTGCAGCAGTAAGAGGCGCGTTCCCCACTGCTGTTCCTTCCACGATCATTTCCAGATAATTGATCTGTCAATTCAATAAAGCAAATCCATAAGGAATGAAATGCACGTCCCCAGAGCACATGCCATGACAATTGTCGGACCATTTATGCTATCATTGGACCCAACTGAGATTATCCATTTTAAATTTGATGTATGCTCACTCTTGGAATGTGCTATTCATCAATGCCAAGCGAATGGATCTAAGTAAATCTACTGAGTATATCTACTGTCTGTTTTATCTTGTCTTAACCTAAATTTGCTTTCTGGACCCTTAACACATTAAAGTAAAATTATAAAACTGCCTGTATAGCCATCAAGGAAACAAATGTTAGTGGCCAGACATGGCCAAAGAAAAAAGAAATTCTGACTGTATGAATTAAGTCATATTCTTAAATATAAATAATATATAATAATTTTTTCTTACATTTTCTTGTTTGTAGAAACTCAACTCAAGAGACTAATTTTCTTTCTTTTTTTTTTTTTTTTTTGCGGTACCGGGGATTGAATGCAGGGGCGTTCTACCTCTGCGCTAC